>CAUYRH010047363.1:0-79515 GCA_963574655.1 Perodicticus potto
TTTTTTTTTGAGACAGAGCCTCAAGCTGTCACCCTGGATAGAGTGCCGTGGCATCACAGCTCACAGCAACCTCCAATTCCTGGGCTCAAGCGAGTCTCCTGCCTCTGCCTCCCAAGTAGCTGGGACTACAGGCACCCGCCACAATGCCCAACTATTTTTTGGTTGCAGCCGTCATTGTTGTTTGGTGGCCCGGGCTGGATTCGAACCCGCCAGCTCAGGTGTACATGGCTGGCGCCTTAGCCCGTTGAGCCACAGGCACTGAGTTGAGAAATAGGAAACTTTAAATATGTTCTTAGGGCAGCACCTGTGGCCCAAGGAGTAGGGCATTGGCCCCATATACTGGAGGTGGCTGGTTCAAACCTGGCCCTGGCCAAAAAACTGCAAAGAAAAAAAATATTCTTGTTATTACCTAACAAACCAGGTTCATTGCCTACTGCCTAAGAGGACGTCAATATGCTGAGGCAGCAGGGTTACAGCAGAGAAAGAGTTTAGTATCACAGGATGCCGTGCAAAAAGGAAAAAATTTCTCATCTCTATCAGTCTCCCTGAGAAATTTTGGGCCAGAGTTTTAAAAGATAGTTTAGTGGGCAAAGAGCTAGGGAATTGGGTCTGCTGATTGGCTGGGGATAAGGCTGGGAAGCAGAAGTTGTCCTCTTGTCCAGAGTGAGTTCCCAAGTAGAGGGTCACAAGACCAATTGAGTCAGTTCCATGGTATGGGCCCCTGGTCCGGGTGGATCATCTGGCACCAGAAGGCAGGGGTTAGAAGATATCTCAAAGACCAGCCTTTTGATGATACCTGTGGAAGTAATGAAGAAAGCTAAGAGTCTTTATAACCATCGCTTTGTGACTCCTGATTAGTAAGCAATTGCAGAATAGCAGGCTAGGGGAGAACAGCCGATTATACATGCATGAGTGTGTGTGTGTGTGTGTGCATTGAGCTATGTCCATATTCTTGTAGAGTTCAAGCCTCTACCACAGTTCCTACCTTATAGCCTTTTTATTAATTTTGTGAAGGGAAGTTTCATTCTTTGGCAAGGTTTTCTTAAACTAGAAAGGTTTTGGTTTTAAAAGTGGCAAAGTCTTTCTATTTCAGATAATCATGGTAAAGCAATTCTGTGTAGATACAGTATTATAAATGGGGTTTGTTTGCTGGTATGAGTATACATGAATGATACCTTGGAAAATAGTTTGAAAGTATGTATTAAAAGCATGAAAATATGGATAGGCAGGAACTCAACTTGTAGGAATCATTCCTAAGGAAATAATACTAAATTTGTAAAGAGCTGCATTGCAAAATATATTTGTAATTTTAAAATATGTAAATCTTTGGCAAGGAGAAGGTTTGAAGTTATGGTAACTATGCTCACATGACAATTATGTTAAGGAAAATGAATCAATAAAATGGAAACATGACAATGTAAATGGAAACAAAGGATAGAAATTTTTCTTTGATAGAAATCATATAAAGTTCATTAAAAATAAGCTAAAACTTAAACTATTTTTGGAAAAATGTTCAATATGTTAACTGTTATCATTTGAATACTTTTAATCTTTTTTAAATTCAAAAGCAAATTATTACTTTTATAATAAAATATGAAAATAAGGCATATAGTAAATATGCCTACTTACTAGGCATCAAAGTAATTGAGGCGTAATGATTGAACAAATCACCTTTCACTTCTATTATAATTAAAGATCATACACAAGGCAAAAGTTTTCAATAGTGGGAAGGACCAGAATCTTTGAAATCATATATTCTAAGTTTCCATTTGGAATATAGGCATGAGAGTATGAGAAGTCAGAAAGCCTAGAATTCTGGTCTTTTAATTCTCAGTCCAAAATCTTTTCAACCACAAGAGTTTATTATAAAATTTTTTTTTAAGGAAAACGAGTTTATTGTGCCCTTTGTTACATAAGGAGCTATGAGTTTACTCCAGGGTACGCATAAAGTCGGATACAGTGGGATTCTAGTTTATAGTGTCATATGTTACTTAATGAAAACAAATATGTTACATGTAGTGATGTGCCAGGCACAATAAAACATTAAATATATTATTACCAATAGGAGGTAAAATGAAGGACTAATATCACTCATTGGGAAAGTGAATGTGGATAGTATCGTGTTTTCTAAATACATTTTCTTATAGCAAGTGCAGACATTTATTCCTTTACTTATTTGATAGGTGCTTATCAATCACCCACCATGTGCCAGTTACTATATGTATTGCTGAGAAGTAATGGGAAGCAAGGCACATAGAAATCATTCAAAATACTTTCGTTTCTGTTCTTGCCCCACAGCGAGCCATTGCATTTTACACAGTAATCTTCTGTTTCCCTCAGAGGATACATTCCCAGATCCCCAGTGGATGCCTGAAACTGTGGATGGTCCCGAACTTGATTGTTGTGAATCGGAACATGTTTCTGTTCACACTTTCCATCCACAAAATTGATGTGTTTATCGTGCACTGCGTCTGTAACGCTTTACAGCGTGACGTTCCAAGGCAAATCTATGAATTTCTTTTTCCTTCTTCACAATGTCATGGATAGAATATTGTGGATCTTAGCATCCTCAGTATGTGATTTTTTTTTTTCCTTAAATAGAAAAATTTCATCTTTTCACTTAAAGGGAGCACTTTATGCCTTTTTTTTTGGCTGTATTTGAATTGCTAGCACCACTACTTTTACGCTTTGGAACCATTATGAAGTTAAATAAGGGTTCCTTGAACATAGGCACTGTGATACTGTGACAGTCAACTTGATAACCAATGGGACTGTAAATGATTAATACCCGGCAGGTATGTGTACAGCCCAGATGTGCTGGACAAAGGGACGATTCACATCCCAGGCAGACAGAGCAGGGAGGCGTGAGATTTCATCTTGCTACTCAGAACAGTGTGCCACTTAAAACTTATGAATTGTTTATTTCTGGAATTTTCCATCTATTTTCAGAGCATGGTTGGCACAGGTAACTAATGTCATGGGAAGTGAAACCTCAAATAAGGGGGACTACTATAAATATTGAGCATTCCTAAAATATTTACTGGAAATGATCCCTAAGTCGCTACACCCTGGGGTCCTCGTGCAGAAACTGAAATTGAATGAAGAGAACAAAT
The DNA here is from genome assembly GCA_963574655.1 of Perodicticus potto. NCBI lineage: Eukaryota > Metazoa > Chordata > Mammalia > Primates > Lorisidae > Perodicticus > Perodicticus potto. Next base: position 3,114 of record CAUYRH010047363.1, read on the forward strand.
TAGGTGAAGACAGTAAGTCCTCTAAGTATTAATTAAGTTTAATGATTAAGGATAGGAAGGTAGGCACTGCCTACATGCTGTATTATTTGATGTACTGTATTTTTTAAAGCAGTCTCTTAAATCACTGTTTTCAACCTTATTTGCCTATTGCCTTTGTCTTAAACATTAATAATATGTACCAAATGTGGTCAATTTTTTGGTATCCTGTGGAGTTGACTCCACCTGAATAGCATTTTATGATGCACAATTAGTACAAACGGGTTTATTCTTATCCAATGACACTGGCTATCTTATTGGAGGGAAAAGAACATTTAAAATGAGGAGAGGAACCCTAATTTGAACCCTTAATGAAGCAGATTTTCTGGAGAAAAGAGCTTCATTATAAGACACAGTATTTTGTTAGTGAATCAGTCTTCCTCTACTTCCCTTCACCTCTAAGTTTAGCTAAGAAGATGCTCTTTTTTTTTTTGCAGTTTTTGGCCAGGGCTGGGTTTGAACCCGCCATCTGGGGCCGGCGCCCCACTCCTTTGAGCCACAGTGAATCAGTCTTCCTTTACTTCCTTGTTTAGCTAAGAAGATGCTTTTTTTTTTTTTTTTTTGCAGTTTTTGGCCGGGGCTGGGTTTGAACCCGCCATCTCTGGCATATGGGGCCGGCGCCTCATTCCTTTGAGCCACAGGCGCCGCCTGATGCTCTTTAGGAAATTTAAAAATTATTCTAGTCTGTAAGGCTTTCATAAATGTTTGCCTAATTGAATTGATGTAAAGGTAAAAAAGATGAAGGTTTGGGAACCTTGTAAAGATATTAGAGGACATACGTGCATGTGTAGATAAGGATTTATTTTACTTGAGATGGTCTCTGCCTGAATTGTAATTGTCTTTGGTGACCAGAATTCCTATCTCAAAGCGTGTTAATATGTGGGAATATGTGTGTACTCAAGTTTTCATGTTTATAAATGGCAGTGCTCCAACTGAAAGTTCTGGCAATAAGATTAAAGGAGGGAAGTAAAAGTCGAATCCAGCTCCAAATCCTTGTTGGGCCCAGGAGGATTACCTTTTTGTCAACCTAATTTAAGAAACTCCTTTTTCTTTTTTTTTTAAATATGCCACAGACCTGTCCACAACAAACTCTCCTGCAATCAGGAGATGAAGACTTAGCCTAATTTGATGATAAGCAGATGAAATTTCTTGAAACCAGAACAACCCTGATGAGAGTTTGGGGCTCCTGTGCTGTCACGGGTAACAATAATTTATTTAACATAACCAAAAGTCTGGTGTATCTCAGCCAAACAAGTCAGATGCACAGCATCTTCTGAGACGAACTCCTGACAAATCCATACCATAATCATTAATTATCCATTAATTAATAATTAAAGACCATTGGCATTAGCAATAACAGGCGGTGTCAGCTAGCTGACCCGCGTATGTTGTCCCTGCATCTCCTTTGGGGATACAGTTGTCTTGATGGGGTGATGCAGATAACGTGTATGCAGAGTGGATTCTACACCGGAGAGGGAGCGGTATTAGTGCCTGCTTTTTTTTTTTTTTTTTAAAATCTTTTGGTGCCTAATTTCCAAAACCACTCAAAATGACAGAAAATAGCTGAGTTGATTATTATGCTAGACACATAAAAAGTTTCTATTTTCTTTTTTGGATTTGTGGCTACCAAATGTAATGACTGTTTTGTTTTCCTGTTGTTTGTTTTTTAAGAAACAGAAGAGGCTGATGTGGTGGCTCATGCTGTAACCCAGTGCGTTAGGAGGCCCAGGTGGGAGGATCCCTTGAGGCCAGCAATTCAAGAACTGGAACAAAAGCTTCCTTTATTTTAAAAGAATCCATTAGTCCCCAATTTGGGGCATATCAGAATGTCCCAAATTCAACTGTATTTAAGACACAAATTAAATAAAAAATAAATGAGCACTAGTCTTTTAAATAAATGTATCCTTTAAAATGATAAATTAGTGATAATTCTAAATATTAAAAATTTTGCTTTGCCATTGTTTTCTTCAATTACAACATTTTCATAGTAATAAGATCATTTATTTTATATGTGGTATATTGACTTGCCAAATTTCCTCATGTTTTACCTTAATGCCATCCCTTGTAAGGATTATTCCAATTTTACAGATAAAACCATGGTTTAGAAAAGTTATTATTTTTTCCTTCAGGACATGAATTCCAGATTCTTCTCAGTTTGCCACATTTTCTTATTATTATAAGCTAATACAAATAACCAGATTCCGCAAGGTATTTGCAATTTTTCAATTCCCGTATCAATCTTATGTAGCATTGTTATTTTTAAAGGTATAAGTTCTTTACTTTATGTAAATTATTTTAATAACTGCTATTACTGTTAATAGTGGGCTTAATAGAGACAAATAGGCAACAGACAAAATTCCATTATGAAAATGTCACTACAGAAAAGAGTTATGTAAAAAAGCTATTTCCTTGTCTGGACAGACAGCCTGCGGAAAATGTTTGTCTGATCTAATTGCAGTGAATTCTGTGCGAAGAAAACCAAGTGCTTTCTCTGGATTTAAAAAACCAATTTAACAATCACAACACAGCGGCTGAGTGTTACTTTCATTCTAGGTAGGAAAAGGAGAATGGTAGTTATGATTTTTGAAGACATATTGTGTCACGCTCATTTGTTGCGCCCATCTCTGAAATAACTACAAAATAGAACCCTTCTTTCCTTCAAAATTACCAAAACAAAGCTACAAATGTAAAGACTCTGTGTATAGGGTAGAGAAAGGAAAAATAATGTGTTTAATAAGTTCCTTTTTTATTTCATGGGTTCCAAAACTTTAAGTTAAATGTATTAGAGACTGGGCTTTGACTTAAGCGCAGGTACCGCAGGTTAAGCAAATACCATTTGCTTTTTGAAAACTGTGACTTCTATAAACAGAATAAAAGCGTGCCACATTCCCCTTCATCATGTTTAGGACTGCTGGACCGTGTCTGTGGTCAACTTTTCATTAGCATTTTCTCTCCCTCTTAAATTATCATGCTGATTGATGATCATCAGAAAGAAATTATCGAACCCATTTATGATTATAATGATCAGAGCTGACAGAGGAGTTTGCAAGAAGTCCAAATAAGCACAGTGGTTTTCTCTGTCTTCTCATGATAGTGACTTGCAGACCTCTAAAATAAAGTGATATGTGAATTATAGAGATTCTAATTTAATTTGTTTGTAGTGGGGCCTGTGCCCCGGAATTTTCCTTAAACTTTGGTTCCTGTTAGGTAGTGGGAATTAATTAGGGAAACCTATATTGAAGCACCACCACAAACCTAATGAGTCAGAATCTATAGGGAGATGTCTCTGATATCTATATTTTTAAAAGACTTTAAAAGTCACAAATTTGACTGGGCAATGGCTCATACCTGTAATCCCAGTACTCGAGGAGGCCAGGTGGGTAGCTTGCTTGAGTTCAGGAGCTGGAGACCAGCCTGAGCAAGAGCAAGACCCTGTACCTACTAAAAAATAGAAAAACTAGCTGGGCATGATGGTGTGGGGCCTGTAGTCATCCAGCTACTCCGGAGGCTGAACCAAGAGCATCTCTTGAATCCAAGAGCTGACGTTGCTGTGAGCTATGATGACACTACGGCACTCTACCCAGGACAGAATAAGACTCAAAAAACAAACAAACAAACAACCCCCCCAAAAAAACCAGAGCAAGAATGACATGATTTCACTAAACCTTAATTAGAGTTACATTTTAGTATTGATTCACAGCCATAGAAAACGTAATTATTTTCTCTAGGAATCTCCTGTGGTTACTACTAATCCTTTGTTTGATAAAATGTTATTTCTTTTTATATCTCAGCTTTTTTCCAGCTAAAAAATGAGTATTTCCTAATTATCTACTTTGTTTCCCATCACTGAATATGTTTTACTGCCTAATAGTCAATTACCTAGAAGAAATGTGTAAGTAGGCCGTCTCACACGCCTTTCGGTCTAGTTAGCTCTGGATCTGTCGTCCTGGTGATGTGGTTCACCTTTTTAAGAGATCTCAAGCTGTACCCTTCTCTGAAAACAGTATGAGAATGTATTTTAACTTCATCCCTTTTCTTTCTATTTCCAAATATGTGTTCTTTTTAACATTTCAGATTAATATGAAGGTACAAATGATTATGTTCAGGCCAATCGCAGTGGTTCATGCCTGTAATCCTAGCACTCTGGGAGGCCAAGGCGGGTGGATTGTTTGAGCTCACCAGTTAGAGACCAGCCTGAGCAAGAGCGAGACCAGCCTCTAAAAATAGCCAGGCATTGGCTCGGGAGGCTGAGGCCAGAGGATCACTTGAGTCCAAGAGTTTGAAGTTGGAGCTATGATGCCATAGCATGCTACCCAGGGGTACAAAGTGAGACTCTGTCTCCAATAAAAAAAAAAATTTATTAGAAAATAACCAAATGATTATGTTCATTATTTGCATTTGTCAGCAATATCCAAGTTGTACTTGAGCCTTTCACCCAGGTGGTGTGCTGTATACCCTTACACTATGCCCGTTAGGGGAGAGCTTATCATTCCCCTTATATACCTTTTCCTTGATTGACTCTTAATTGTTAATGATCTTGATAAAGCCATTTCTAACTTTATAAAGCTTCCACTTTGTAAGGCAAAACGTTCTTTTCTGGGAACTCAGTCTATTTCGTGCATCTGTGATTGCCGACCAACCTGTAATAGTCAAAAACATCATACCATGAAAGATAATTACAGCTCTTAGGTTGAGGGGGCTTTGGTAAGGTTATTTAGAAATTAGTCATTCTAATGACTAATTAGAATTACAGAAATAATTTATTAGTTCAAACTTTTGAGGACTAAAAATAATACATGAACCACAGCAGAGTAGCTCTGGACTGGTAGTAAATGTCCAGAGAAGGAGAAGGTTGATTTCTTTCTCAGTTCACTCACTGTTTCTCTCTGGAACACTTTTCAGTCAGTCTGGATGAATTCCTCTATAAAATGAGAATAAACCACTTGTTTAGCTCTTACACATGTCCTCTGAGGAAAAGTATAGTTTAAAATACCTTTGTAAAATGTGGGAGCTGAGTAAAACCTCTATAAAATATGATTACATGCAAGAATCAAATAATTATAACTCAAAACATCTAACATTACTTTGAAATACTAGGTGGAAAATTAAACAAATGATAACACCAACATACTAATGATACGACTTAATGTTTTGTGACCCTTGATATGGTCTCTATGTCTACTATTTATGGTGACCAACTATTTATACTTCTGAGGTCTCGTAACCACTACCATGATTGTATATAGTTATCGTATGCATTATGTTTACAGCTAAATTAAGCAAGAATATCCCTATTGTTGGATTTCTTATTTTATTTATAATAAAACATAACATTGTCAATTTTTTTATTTTTTTATTGCTAGTTGATATTTTAAATCACATTCTGACTGGTTAGAACATTCTAGTTATAGCAAATAATATAGTGCTATGTAATGCTATATATATATATATATATATATATATATATATATATAGCTACATTTTGTATATATTTTGTGTTTTGTATTATAACACTTATTTCCTGATTTTACAAAACCATCAAAGGATTTTTATGACACTTTCAAATTGAAAAACTAAAATTTAATTGGGACTATTTTTCATATTGTTAAATATAAAATCTTAAAAAAATCCAACTCTATAAACATCTTTAATTGTAATAATTTAACTATCTGGAACAATTAGTGTTCAAAATATGTTCGGAAGAAACTATGATAATGTATTTCCTTCTCCTGTGAATACTTACACTGTGAATTCAAATCATATCATAAATGTTTGATTAAATGATTGTCTTCTATAATAAAAAAAAGATTGTCTTCTGCTTCTCCCTAAAAGATTGTATGGTTCGTTAAAAAATTAAAATATACTAAAATAATTTTTGTATATACAATTTGAGCATAACTCTTAATATATGTTTTTCATTGTAAAGATAATCCATATTACTGATAGAACATGTGGAAAATTTCTTTTTTTTTTTTGAGACAGAGCCTCATTTTGTTGCCCTTAGTACAGTGCCCTGGCGTCATAGCTCACAGTAGCCTCAAACTCTTGGGCTCAAGCAATTCTCTTGCCTCAGCCTTCTGAGTAGCTGGGACCACAGGTACCCACCACAATACCCGGCTATTTCTTAGAGATGGGGTCTCACTCTTGCTCAGGCTGGTCTCAAAGTCTTGAGCTCAAGCAATCCACCCACTTTGACCACCCAGAGTGCTAGGATTGTAGGCATGGGCCACCGTGCCCAGCCCAAACATGTAGAAAATTATTTGCATTAGTCATGGTAAATATTGTTAATGTTTTATTTTTCTTCTCAGTCCTTTTCAAATGGATATACATGTGTATGCCTATATACATAGTGCTTGTATATAGAGTTATAGAAATATACACAAACACACCCTTTTTTTTTTTCTTGAGACAAAATCTCACTCTGTTGCCCTAGGCTAGAGTGCCATGGCATCATAGCTTACAGCAACCTTAAACTCTTGTCCTGGGCTCATGTCTCACCTGCCCAAGTATCTTGGATTAAAGATACTTTAATTTTTTTATATATATATATAAAAATAAACTATGCTCAGTTAGCTTTTTCTATTTTTAGTAGAGTTGGGATCACACTTTTGCTAAGGCTGGTCTTAAACTCCTGAACTCAAGCAGTCCACCTGCCTCAGCTTCCCAGAGTGCTAGGATTGTAGGTGTGAGCCCTCACACTCAGCTGGCCCACGTACACACTTTTAAAAAGCAAACTAATGATCATGTTAAAATTTAATTTTTAATTTAATTATACACTATGTAATAAGAATTTATATTTGTAACAATTCCCAGGAAATATTCCCTTATCAGTGTTGCTTTTTTGTATTATCTAATTTAAATGATGAACACTTTTGTATCTAGAATAGAATGTTAGAGAATCAAAGTGTCACTATTTTAGTATCATTCATAACCATAACTCTATGTAAGACCATGAAAATAGAAAACAAGATATTCTGCAAAACTCTTTTCTAAACCTATTATGAAGTTTTCTCTATAAACGTTAAAAAATATCCTCCTCTGTGGTGTTTGGCAATGCATAAAATGCGGTGAAACCTTTATTAAATAACACAGTCCTTCTGACCCTCTCCTCTCGGAATGGTCAAATCTCATTTTCAGCCTGAACAAGCACTATCAATAAATACAGCATAGCTTGATGAGAGGCCAGGGGAGAGCCTGTTGGGCGAATTGCTGGTTCTTTTGCCGTATGAGTCATTTTGGGGTGTCTTTAAGACACTGTCAGCAGTTCCGCGTAGTAGGAGAAAATAGATTCTCTGCAGAGAATTTGGGCATTTTCTCAATTGAATCTCTCATGAAATCAATACTTATTAATTTTCAATGCTAAAATATGGTAATACTGTACCATCCTCCGAATGATGATGTAAGTGCAGTGTCAGGAGTATACGATTTGTAAGCTTGTGTGTATGGCCTTAGCACCCCATGAAGACTGGATTAGCTCTCATGACTTTCCAGGGCTGGGAGCCAAGAGACATGATTAGACTAATCCTAATCTTCCCTTTACTAGTGAGCAAAATGAGACTAAAAGAGGTTAAACAACTTTTCCAAGTCACATCATTCTTTGCCAGAGCTGAAAACTGCAGTGGCAGAGCCCAGGGGGATGACCTTTCTCTCGCCACCGTGCAGTTACAGATTCAGAAGTTTCTTTCCTTTGCTTGAGAATCAAAATAGTAGCTTAGATGATAAAAGTTGCCCATTGCTGTATTGCTTTGCCTGTTAAAAAAGTGAAAAAGTTTAAGTGAAACGATTTATACATTTCCAAAGATGTGAAACATAAAAATCATCAGAGATGTAGCAAAAATTTGTAGTAAGTCAAAGTGTTCAATGACTTAATGTCTACTTTAAAAATAACTGTCAAATCTGTGTATTTTGGATGTCATATCAATTTTTATTTTAGTTAGATCCTTCATTTTTAGCTCTTTAATCACACCCAGTTAAATGCAAAATCCTTGATGTGGGAGGTAGAAACAGAGAGAGCAGCTTGCGTATTTTAATATTTATTTCTTCCCTCAGCTTGAGGTGAACAGAGAAAGGGGCTTGTTAGTATATCAAGGAAGACCGTGGAATCTATTGTCCTTTATAAAGAAAAATCTCCATGGTGTTTCCTTTCTTTTACCATCCACACCTCTCTCCTTGTAATTAATAGTTGATTACTTCTGCTAGTCAGTAAAATTAGAAGATAATTTTCTTTTTCAGCTCTTACCTTTTTTAATCCAGGGAGATTTGCCCAGTCATACAATGTGCAAATTTAAAAGCATTGAGATTTCTTTCAGTCGATTATTCATTTGAAAAGGCTTTCCTAGGAACCATTAATGATTAGTAGATTAGCGTCGTTCTTGAACCGAGACCTGTATTACTGCGCGGCGTTCAGAGAGGTGGTTGTGCTGCCGGGCACTGTTCAGATGTCTGATGCTCCAGGTCACAGACTTCACTTTCAGATGTTGGGTCTATCTGTCACCTCACTATGGACGAGGCTCAACCCACTGGCTGGACAGTGCCATTTCCTGTCTCATCTTTCTTACACCTCTCACTCTTGGCTGAAGATGATGGACATACCGGAGAAAAGAGCCAATCTTTGAAGAGTTAATTGTTTACAAAACCCTAGGCCAGCTTTTTTTCCTCCTACTTGTTTTTGGTAAATTTATCCTGCCACAAAAATTAAGAACAAATGGGTGGGAATATATAGTTTTTCAAAGGCAGATTCTCTGAGAATCATCCTTTTTTGGTTTTTCCCTTTCTTCCTCTCTTTTCTTTTCCCACATTGTGACTGCTGCTGTCCATTATAGCAACTACCATTATAACATTCACAGAGGTTTTTACTACAATATAAGGGAATCCATATTAGCAATTAAATGCCTTTTCTATACCGGGACACAATCGTTCGTTATTTAATTAGCTTAGTATAGGGTTAAATAATCTATTCTAGAGAGTTTAGTATTTTTACATGCCCCTTAGTTGTCCCTTTCTCTACTAATACTGATCTTTATTTATTGTTTATATCATTTTAACCTGGTTATAAATCCATGGAGAGATAGGGTCTTTTTTTGTCTTATCTTCAGATCTAGCCCCACAATCTCAATTCAGGATGGCTTTCTCTTCCTTAATAATAATTACTTAATTAGTAATTACAGAATTACTTAAATAGTGGTTTTTATAGTCCAGAAAATATGTTGAAGGTTCTGCCTATATGGTCTAATCCTCACAATAATTTTACACTTAGGTGTGATTACCCATGTTCTACAGATGAGAAAACTGGGGCTCTAGGAGGTGTTTGCCCAACGCCTGTTAGTAAATAAATGATGGGACTCAAATCCTTCAGATGGAGACACTAGAGCAGTGGTTCTTGACCTTCCTAATACTATGGCCCTTTGATACAGTTCCTGTGGGTCGTGACACAGTTGAGAACTGCTGCACTAGAGTTCTTTTCACGAAACTACATTAACTTTGTTAGCGAGAACTACTATAGTTCCACTTAGTTTTACAGCCCATAGAAATTCTCCTAACACCCTTTTACTTGAATATCCAACATCTCATTTCTCCTGAGTAAAAGTCTGCAGTTTCTTCAGTATCTATGATATAGGCATTCACCTAGGTTTTTCTCTTTCCAAAATTTCCCTTTCTTTCAAATCTTTCTCTTAAATTCTTTCCCTTTCATCTTTATTTTCTGACTTAAGCCATTGATTACTCCCTGGGCTTTAATGTCAACAACTTACCCTGTTTCTACAAGAAATTTAGACTCTGTAAGAGGAAGGCTTAAAGAAAATGAAGAGTAGGGAGAAAAGAATGGAAAGGGGGGCAAAAGAGGGGAAAAGAAAAGAATGTCTTCTGAGCTTGAGGCCAGTGCTCTGCAGTGGCACAGTATGAGCTGAATGGTATGGAGGAGAAAAAGTCCAGGAAACCTCATCCAGCCAGTTGTTAAAAATATTGTAGGACCTCTTGGAGTGTTTTTTTGTTTCTGTTTTTTTCTTTGAGATAGTCTCACTCTGTTGCCCCAGTCTACAGTGCCATGGCCTCAGCCCAGCTCGCAGCAACCTCAAACCTGGGTTCAAGTGATCCTTCTGCCTCAGCTTCCTGACTAGCTGGGACCACAGGTGCCCTGGGCCACAACCCCAACTAATTTTTCTGTATTTAGTGGAGATGGGGGTCTCACTCTTGCTCAGGCTGGTCTTGAACTCCTAAGCTCAAGTGTTCCTCCTGCCTTGGCCTCCCAGGACCTCTTGTTTATGGCAAATTTATTCTTACATCTAACCCCACTTTTGTCCTGTAGAGAAAGCTAATATCCTGTTGTTCTATCTCTGGTAGATAAGGATAGCATTGATTTGGCACCTTCCTTTTATGTTTGATCAAAATTCTATTGCCTCATAGTGGAGCCCTCACACAGTACTTTAATGTAGCCTCACTACTTTATTTTAATATTTATTTAAATTTAATTTATTTAATATTTATTTGTGAGAGGGCTAATAACTAATTCTACATGCCATTTTTAATGCAAGCCCCTGTTATATTTATTTAATAATACTGCTAAACTATAGATACATAGATATAAGAATAACATATTTGTATGATGCTTATACATGTATACTCATATATATATATATATATATATATATATATATGTAACAATCTTATTTTAATTTATTTCCACATGACATCATTCTACAAATAATTCATGGTACCTTACAATAAAAATACATATAAATGGTCAGGGGTGTAGGGAGATTTTGGTTGAAGTATCTAAAATTTCAGTTAGATAAGAGGAATCAGTTCAAGAGATCTGTTGTACGGCGTGGTGACTATAGTTAATAACAATATATTGTGTTCTTAAAAATCACTAAGAATTAAGAGAGTTGATTTTAAGTGTTCTCACCCTAAAAATGGTGTGTGAGGTAATGCATATGTTAGTGATTTAGCCACTCCACAATATATCCAGAGTTCAAAACATTCTGTTGTACACCATAAATCTATACAATTTTATTTGTGAATTAAAAATAAAAGCGTATATAACAAATGAGAAAATATAAATGAGAAATTAAAAATAATGATTACATACAATATCTTAAGGTATAATTTTAAAAAGGAAAAATTTTGACTTAGGGAAATTTAAAATAAACACATCATGAAATTTATTAATTGATAAGGAAACAATAAAATGTTAAAAGCTAGTTCATTTGTGGGGCCACACCTACGGTGCATCTTAGTCAGGTACAGGCGAACCTTGCTAAATGCAGAATACAAATGTCTTCATATAATAACTAAGAAAATGCCAGGAAGGCTACGTTAATCAGTTTGATGAAAATAGTTAAGACTGTATATGAAACCAGCACATCGTACCCCCTGATTGCACTATTGGATACAGCTATGATTTAATGATAAAGATAATAAAATAAAATAAAATTTAAAAAAACCTAAAAAACTAGTTCAAAGAGTACTTGGATATACTAGATTTACTGTGACTTATTATTACTAGATTAGATACAAAACTTGTTCTTGTTCAACAAGGCCATAGCCATGCTTTTGGGTTCTACTAGACAGATTTTATTTGCATTTGTACTGAGCAAAATCTACAAGGTAACCTCTGTCCCAACTAAGTTGTAAATGTATAGCCACTAAATAGAAAATCAAGCCAACCCCTGGACTTTAAAAGTATACCTGTAATCTCCTTTGCCTATTTCCAAGTTTTGGGTAATTTTTCTAAGAAACAATAGCAAATTTAGTATAAGGAATCAAAATCAATGGAACATAACTATAACAGATACACGGGCCTATATAATTGCTATGTTTGAAATTTGCATTTTTTTGTAGTTTTTTTGGCAGCCAAAGTGAATAGGGCATATGAAAATTTAGAAGGTTTTAAAGCTGGATGAGAGAAATATATTAGTTCCTTCAGGTGAGGTTTTATTTTATTTTATCTTATTTTTAAGAAATAGGTAAGCTTATTTTGAGGAGCTTTATATTGTGAGGTGGGGGCTTAGAATTACATATGCCACAAATCTCAGAACAGCTTTCTGATAAATACAGTAACAGAGGTCATAGGGCTGTTTCTTCAAATGTAACATTAAAATCCAGTCCAAGAAAAAAATTCAGTGGGGCAGCAGTGGAGTGAGAAGATAGTGGGAACAAGATAATTATCTGACTTTAAGATGGGCCTTCTCCATACATCCCTGGCCATGGTTCATTATCAAAGGTATGTACAAAATCACTCAAGGGCCCACGGGCCCCATTTGCTTTTCTGTTAAGAGTAGTGTTAAGTTTAAGGAAGCCAGATCTTGCCAGGGCAGGAATAATAAAGTGTTCTTAAATATGTACTTAGCATAGCTTAGCACAAAATGTTCAATAAACTGTGGCTGCTATTGTGACCATTGTAATTTCAATTATTATGTAGACTTGTCTGTTTACAAGGAATAGAGATCTCAGTGGGGAGGTCAGGCAGACAGAAGTTCCGAGGAGATTCAGGGCCTGGTGGTGAGCATCTGGGAGATGTCAGTGTTCAGACCATCGTTTGAAGACGTGAGAGAGTCTGGGCGGGAGGGTTAATGCGCAGCAGTGGCTGCGGCCAGAGGACAGTACAGATAGTGAATGTGGGGGTGGCAGTAATTTAACAGTCTTTCCAATATAATTTCCTCAGTAAGACTTTTTCCAAAAAAAGAACCTCAACCTCAGAGGTTGGAATGCATGTTGTTTGTGATTTTATTTTAAAAATTAAACTAGACGATGCAGTTTGATTTTTCTAAAATTCTAGCAACTATGTGTGGCAGGGCATTTTTAACCCTCTGGAGTTGGCAAACTAGCATTACAGACATAAAAACCAAGCGTTGTGGTCCAGATATACGTGTATGCGGCAATCAGCAAAGTTAACCTTTGACCTCAGAGCTCCGAATTCAGTCAGTGCTTTTTTTTTTTATTGTTTCTCCCCCACTCCTTCTGTGTGCAGAGTTTGTGGTGTTATTTTTGATAACGGATTCAACTGGACACGATCCCAGCGAGCTGCTGAATATTTTCTAGGAGCTGCCTCTGCCTTCCTTTCCAGCCTGGCTTTCTAAGCAGACTTCAGGACCACGTCCCTGTGCAATTATTTAGGGCATCAACTGAAATATTAAATAATGCAGTCGCAGGGCCACTTCTGGCCATTGCTGTAAATGGCCATACTTTGTGTGATGGGTTGTGTTAGATACTTGGTTCTCCATTAAGAAACTGAATTAAAACCAGAAACTTATTTCTTACGAGCCACTGCTCTGTTGTTAGAGGTCAGTTACTGTCCATCCGACTGGATAGATAACTGAAAGTCAGAAATGTTTTATTACAGTGTTAGAAGACCCTCAAATACTCTGCCAGCTACCGCTGTCTATAAAGAAGTCATTACAAGGCCTCATAATTAGAGAAATGCCGCACGCTGACCTTGTCACTTGATTCTATGAAATATAAATTATTTGCAGTATCCGTCAGCTTTTGATTTGTGGTGTCTTTGAAAAACAATTTAAATTACGTATTGGAAAGAGGCCAGGAGACCCATCTGCTGAGAGTTTGTCTCTCTAAATTGGGTGCAGTGGGTAGTGCTGAGGGGAAATGACACACCTCTCTCATGAATATTTTCATGAACCTTCCCAGTCTCTAGAGATTCCACCCATGCACTGTTAAATTGTCATTTGTTGGGACGCAATGACAAGGTCATTGAAAAGCAAATTGAAAGCAATACAGATTTAGCAACAAAATGTTTTCCATTAAAAGGGGACCCTGCTTATTCCCTGTGTCCAACATACAGAGCGTGAGGGATTGAATAAACAACAATATCAAATGCTCATCCAGAAGTCCTACTTTCTTTGGTTACGAAATCAACATACTATCCGCTATTTCTTATAGATCATTACGCAGCGTGAAAGGGAATTGGGAAATGTGCATGGGGAGAGGGAAGGTGAATGAAGGGAAGGAAGAGGTGAGTCTGGACCAGAGCGGCTTCTCCGATCTCCCCACTGAGGTCAACAAGAGCAGCAATACTGAGAACTTTTTAAGTACTTTCTGTGCATCGGGAACTGTGTGTAAATCATCTCCTTTCTCCTTAGGAAAACCTCATTATTTTACTTTGTGGGAGAAGGCAAGGATGTTCAGAAAGCCTGACACATTGGACTAAGTTTCCCTTGCTAGTTTTCTGTAGAGAATGTATGTTCTTCATAGACATTTCTTCTCCTGCCTTGCCTCCCCCTTAGCAACTATTCTTGCTTTGGCAAACGTAGAAAAATAAGAAAGGAAGTGAATGTAGGTGTGGACTATGCTGTTTGAAAGTGGGGAAACAGGATTGCCAAAAGAAGGGCGGAAACGCCAGAGGGAAGAATTTTTCAGACAGGTTAACTATAGTTGCAAGATAATAAAGTAAAACATTGGATTAAAAATGAATCTGTCTTAGAAACCGATGTGACCCCTTCTCACCCCAGTGCCTTTCATATATCACCTTGCTTTGTTTCATTTCAAGTCCTTTTCTCCCCCACCAAGAAAAATCTATTTAAGTTACATGAGGTAACATAATGATGATGTGTCTGGCATCGTCTCTCTCTCTCTCTCTTTTTTTTTTTTTTTGCGGTTTTTGGCTGGAGCTGGGTTTGAATCCACCACCTCCGGTATATGGGACCGGCGCCCTACTCACTGAGCCACAGGCGCCGCCAACATCATCTCTTTGTAAAGAAATCCACTGCTTCGGAACTTCCATTTAGCTACCTGCATACTATGAGTATATTCTGATGCTTTTTGCTTACTTACCAGGAATCATAATTTTCCTACGTTCATGATACTTATTTCTAATGATTTTATTTATTTATTTTTGCTGGAGTTGAATTTGAAAAGGCCACTTTTCCTTCAAATAAAATAATCTCTTTATTATTTTCAGATTATCAAGTATGACTGAGCCAACTATACCCTTGAAAAGAAGAAATAATTATTTGATCCTAGAAAAAATAATCATTTGATCCAAATATTTCCAACATTTTGGAAAACATTATTCACAACTTTAATTTTTCATTGTTTGCTCTATTCAATATTATAAAAACACGGGTTGAGCTAAACTGAAGGAAATAAATCAAAAGGAGAGGGCTGACAGTTTTTATTCAATGTGACCTATGAATTGAAAGCAGATACCATCAACCACTCTAATTTTTATTCCTCTGTAAATAATATACAACAGGATGGGAAGCAAGTAAACTCTTTTTTACTATCCCCACTTCTCTCCTTCCTTTTTTTTTTTTTTTTTTTTTGCATGAATGTCTTCTTTCAGTGTGGACAATAATCAGAGGCAGTTAGTTCCTTTGTATTATAATCATCATATATTTCATTTAAAATATCAGATTCTTAGGTTAGAGTGCCAGTTAATTATTTTTTAGGGAATTCTATAAAAATTGTAGGTGTTATCATCTACAAAACATTTGGATATGCCCAATCCATGTCTGGCTTTAGCAGACCTTTGACTTCTTGTTATTCAGAAAGCCTCAGCTGCCTAAGTAGTTGTTCTCATTCTTATATTTAATTGATGTTTCTCAATCTGAAAATTTAATATGCTAACACATGCTCTGACGTTCTTCATTTCATATCACTTTTTTTGCAACCATAAATTCTCTATGCCTTCCTTTGGTGAGCATGCTGGTGTAAAAAAGCTTCAGTGACAAAGCAGTTTAGGCATTAAAAGAGTTTATTATAGATAGTCCTGCCTTTTACTACATGTGTAATTTTTACTAGACTGCTACTCTGGGAGACACTTTCCTTATCTGCCATATGGGAATAATCATAGGTTGTTAAATTTGATAAAGTAGTATGTGAGAAATTGCTTAATAATTTTTAAAATGAAATGTAAGCTGATAGAAAATGTAAGTGATATTAAGGCTGGTGTTGACTTTTTTCTAAAGACATTCCTTCCAAACCAGAAGGGTTGGGAATTTTTTTCCTTTAAGACAGCTTCCAAAACACTACCATTGGTGGTGCCTGTGTCTCAATGGGAGTAGGGCGCTGGCCCCATATGTCGGAGGTGGTAGGTTCAAACCCAGCCCCGGCCAAAAAAAACAAAACAAAACTGCAAAACATTACCATTTAGCCTTGACAACTATGTTGTGACCTTACTATACTTTGAATCTACCTTTACTGTTAAAGCTACTTTGAATCTCTACCCACAATGCAGACAAATTTAAATAGTTGTTTAAATCACCCAGGTACTCAATTCCTTGATAGCAGGCAGAAAGGGTGATCCCAGTTATCATTTTATCACCAGCATCCAGCACTGGGATTTGCCAATTGTAAACTCTTGCAAGTTCCTGTTAATTAGATTTAATTCAAAAGAGTAGAAAGCAGAAGTTTTGTTCTTTCAAGTAGTTTTCTTAAAGAAAGGAGATTTGCCTTTTAAAAAATATTTTACACTGGGCCAAATGTTTACTCATTTTTATGGAAAGAGCAAATGGTAGGAATTAATTTGCATTCACACGACTTTCTTTCATCTTTATCATAATCTTTTCAAAAAGGAGGAGTTGCTGACATTAAATTGCTTAGCTGTTTTTAGTGTGGGGAAGATTACTTTTCAGTTATATATTATGAATAATTACTTTTCTTTTTAAAAGAAAATTGTTGAAATTATCCACAGCAAAGTATACTTTTTTGCTCAACGAGGTACAAACTAATAATTAGAAAGTACGTTGGGAAAATCAACTTTAAGAAATATTTTATCTTAATTTTAAGATATAAGGAAATCTGAAAAGTAAGTTTGGATCATTGAATGTAACTTTTTTCTGAATTTCTTTTAAATGTGATTAGCATTTCTTTCTTTTTTTTTTTTTTTTAACTCTAGCACTTCAGTAACCGGGAGATTTATTTTGTTATAAAACATTGAACTCTTTTATGACAATTCCCATTCAGTGTACAAACATAGAATCATGGTTAGTTTAATAATGTAATTCTGATAAATGTGTGTTGTATTTATGTGGTTGCTTTTGCTTCCATCCATGTTTCCTGTTATCTGGCCTAATTGTAACCCATCTCTTCCAACTTAGCTCTGTTGAGCAGAAGTTTGCAAGTCAGTTAATGTCATCACACTTCAGATCTTCTGATTTAGGATTTCAACTTGGGTTCAGGATATGTGATTAGCATTTCTAATAACTACCTTTGCTCAATTTCTCTTTAAGTATTTAAAAAGCATTAATATGTTAATTTTTCATAAGATTCTGATTTTAGAAGTTATTAGCCTTTTAAAAAGTTTATTTTCTGTTATTTCCTCAAAAATTCCTCTTCTCTGGATTTCTCAATGTAATTTTGTTCCTTTCTAAAAAATTACCTTGAGATATGTATAACATGAATTTTCCCACTTTAATCATTTTGAAGTATGCAGTGGATTAAGTAGCTTCCCACTGCTATCAAATTAGAATTTTTTCACCTCTCAAAACGGCAACTCTGTATGTATTACATAGTAAGTCCTTATTCTCTCCTGTCCCTAGTCCCTGGCAGCTACCTCCCCCCTTTCTGTCTGTGAATCTGATAACTCTGGGTGTAGAGCCATGGAATCATACAATTGGTCCTTTCGTGTCTGGCCATTAGTGTAATATCCTCAAGGTTCATCCACATTGTTCCATGCATCAGAGTATCTTTCCCTTTCAAGTCTGAATAGGATTCCACGGTATGCACAGACACACCACATTTCCTTTATGCATTCATCTGTCAAGCGGCATTTGGATTGTTTTTGCACATTAAAACATTTCCCAGTAATTTAATGCTTCTAGGATTGTAATTTTAGCTAGTTGAAAATGCCTTAACAGTTATAAATTTCACCTAGTCCACTGGCCTTTTTACATTAGAGAAACCACAGTATGTGGTCTGGCCACTGACACTGGAGCTAACTGTGTGGGCTGAAATCTTCACTGTAGGTCACTAGCTCTGTGACCTTGAGTAGGTTATTTAGCCTGTCAGGGACCTGGTATCCATATTTTCACAACAGGAATAATAATTGCATAGTAATAGTTGCTGTGAATGTTAAGTGAAGAAGTGACATTTAGTTCTGCTTGTGAGAGGAGTATTATAGACCAGGCCGCTTCCTAACAGTACCACTTCAATTCATTTAAACATATATGGGCCAAGTGATCTAATCAAGACATTGTATAAAGGGTTCTAGCACATTCTAACAGCATATTTCTGCTCATTTGGGATACTTAGGGTAGGGGCGGGAATGATGTAGAAATTGGTAAGCATAATAAAGCAGGATATAATTAGTGTCACTAAAGCTGATTATAAGGTACAATTTTTAAATTGTGATTTTTTTTTTTTTTTGAGACAGGATTTCTCTCTGTTGCCCTAGCTAGAGAGCATGATCATAACTCACTGTAGCCCCAGACTACTGGGCTCAAGCAATTCTCTTGACTCAGCCTCCCAAGTAGCTGGGATGATAGGTGTGCAGCTATTTTTTTTTTTTTTTTTTCATTTTGAGGCATAGTCTTGGTGTATTTCCCAAAGTGGTTTTGAATTCCTGGTCTCAAGTGATCTTCCTGCATCAGCCTCTCAAAGTTCTGGGATTACAGGTGTGAGCCACCATGCCTAGTCTAATTATGAAATTTTGAATTGGGAGAGAGCCTTTTAGAATACTGGATTCGGAAAGCTTTCAGTGACCATAACACCATGATAATGCATGTATGTTTCATTTAATTCTTCTGAAAAATATATGTAGTCTTATTACTGATAGCTTCACACACCAGAGTGCTAAGGTTTAGAGCAGTTGCCCAAGAGTTTAAAGCTGGCAAGAGGTAAAATTGAGTTATGAACTAAGATCTGCCTGATTACAAATCTTGTATACCTTTGTGCACACCATT
This sequence comes from Perodicticus potto, assembly GCA_963574655.1. Classification (NCBI taxonomy): domain Eukaryota; kingdom Metazoa; phylum Chordata; class Mammalia; order Primates; family Lorisidae; genus Perodicticus; species Perodicticus potto. Next base: position 22,004 of record CAUYRH010047363.1, read on the forward strand.
TTACTGCACCATGCCTCATCTATTAGTGTAAATGTTTGAAATAGATCTGGACAAATGTATGGGGGGAAGAGTGTGGAATAAGAATATTCCAGATAACAATGGCAGAGATGCGCTCCAGTGAAGTGCATGCTGAAAACTTCACTGATGTACAAATAAGGTAATAATGAGCAATCAGACGGGACAAGTAATGTAGGCAGGATGCCAGTTTGTGCTTCTTGATACATGGAAAGAAGGAAGTATAGGGAATCCTCTAAGAACTCAAATTAGATCTCCCATTTGACCCCACAATCGTACTACTAGTCATCAAATTCAGGAAAAGAAACCTTTTATCATAAAGACATAGGCACTAGATTGTTTTGCAGCTCAATTTACAATAACCAAGATGCAGCAGAAACAACCAAATGCCCATCAACTCAAGAATGGACTAACAAAATGCAGCAGCTATATACCATGGAATACTATTCAGCCATAACAAAAGATGGTGAGTTTATATCTTTTGTATTAACCTAGATGGAGTCAAAACACATTCTTCTCAGTAAAGTATCACAAGAATGGAATAGCAAGTATCCAATGTGCTCAATACTAATATGAAGCCAGTAGACCATCTCATTCGTGCCCACATTGGAGAAAAGCTGTTTAAAGCTGGTAAGAGGTAAATTCAATTCAAGTTGGGAGGAGGAGGAATGACGGAGGGGGGAAAGGGAGGCTTGGGGTACTCCCACTTAAGGGACACAATGTAGGACTGTATGGCACACTTTCTGGGTGCAGGACATAAATACAAGAGGAACTCGACCTAACCAATTCAATATTGCAGCTTGGTTGTTTATACCCTCACATTAACCAGAAACTTAAAAAAGGTGGGTGGGTGGGGGGAAGAAATGTCAGAGTTGTCTTCATGAAAGCTAATAAGCAGAAATGTAGGGGATAAAGAAGAGGGAGATGGGAGTCAGATTGAGAACAGTTAAGAGGCTGAAGAATGTATATGATTTCTATGAGATGGTCTGGACTGGGGTGATAACTTAGAATGAAAAAAGGGGTGTAAATACAAGACGCCTTGTAAAGGTAGGATTCATGGGACTTAGTAGCTTTGATGATGAGCAATAGAGGAGAGAATGACTGACCAATTCAGGTTTCAGATCCAGAAGACCAGTAGGACGATGATTCTACCAATACAGTGGTTCTCAACCTTCCTAATGCTGCGACCCTTTAATACAGTTCCTCATGTGGTGGTGACCCCCAACCAGAAAATTATTTTCATTGCTACTTCATAACTGTGATTTTGCTACTGTTATGAATTGTAATGTAAATATCTGATATGCAGGATGGTCTTAGGTGACCCCTGTGAAAGGGTCCTTCGACCCCCCAAAGGGGTTGTGACCCACAGGTTGAGACCCCTGTACTAATAGGAATAATAAAGTCAGGATTAGTCAAGACTGTGGTGAATTCCTTTCTGGTGGTCTAGTATAGCAGTTAATCTTTTTGCTGATATGCCTAAGAGAGAACTACTAACTTCAGTGGAAAAGAAAAAAGAGGCTATGAAATTTGAAGGTCAAAAGAGAGTCTGGGTTAGAGGTAGGAATTTGGGATTGTGAAGTAATTCTTCATCCTTAAAATCAAATCCCTAAATTCCATGGTTGGGTAACGGCCAGGTTGTATGATCCTAAAGTTATTCACTTAGCAATCATCTCTCAGCAATCCTGGGAGTTGGGATTTGAAAGAGCCTCTCTCTCTTTCAACAACAGTCCCTACCAACATGATATTTATAGTAGCAGCAAAACTTTCATTTTGACTCCAGAGAACAGGAATGGCTCTTCCCTTAATTCTTCTAGCTCAGCTGAGACAGGGTTTAAAAATCTGAACAAAGCTTCAGCAAACTCAGCACTGCCCAGTGTGTTCTATAAAACAATGATTGTCGGTCCATGAAAAAAAAAAAAAAAAGAGGTCTGTGGTCCAAAGAGTTGGCTGGAGTTAAACAAAAGAAGATAGATTTTTTAAAAAAATTATAAAATATTTTTATTAAACTTTATTTTAACTTTTCAGTTTTGAAATTATAAATGCTCACTGTCAATCACTGAGAGGAAACTATAGACAGCTGAGCATTTGAGAGATTTTGAACTGGAGAATACCTTTTAAAAACACTGAATAATTTGGGTCCCAACACTTTGCTACCTTCTTGTTAGTGGGGGCCTGCTATAGGTAGTTGTATTTCTTGTTCCCAGCTCCTAATTTTCCTCCATGTGATGTCCATTCCGAACCATCCAGGAATGGACATAATATCCTAATATTCACATCTTTTTTCTTCAGGTTTTTGAGCAACACAGGCTAGACCCTGTCTTGTCCCTACATGGAGCCTGCCCTGATTCTTGTCTGTAGATTTATTTTTTCTTGGTCTTTGACATGAAGGTAGACTTTGACTTCTTCCCCATAACCACAACAAGATAGTGTTAAGTGTGGGGGACCAGATGACAGGTCCTCACGTTCCCAGGTTCTTGGTTTCCAGATCCGAAGAATGGATACTGATACTGAGTAAGCAGGCAAAGTGCCCAAGTTTATTTAAAGTGGAGTCCATTCCAGAGAAGGAATGGGTCAGCCCTTGTGAGTAGAGGAGGCTCTGAGTTTAAAAAAATTTCTTCTAGAGTTCCTCTTGCTGATTTCCTAATCTCATTTTTAGTTGGTGGTTTTTCTTAGAAAAGGGAGGGGAATTCCTGGAATTGGGAACCTTTCCCTTTTTTATGCTTGTAAGGCAATTTCCGGGGGTTGCCGTAGTGTTTGTAAATTGTCATGGTGCTGGTGGGTGTGATTTTGACCATGTTAATGAGTATAGGTCATTTAAGGACACTTACCTCCTCTACGTGCATGCTCCCAAGACCCTCTATCAAGACCTCAGTCACATCTCCACTTTGTGGTTTCTCCACCTCTTTTTGGCTGGTCAGTCCTTGGAGACACTCTCCCGTAGACCAAACATCTGGTCAGTCTTGGCAACCCTTGTGACATGTCATCTGTTTTTCCTTGGGAGCCTCTCCCCCCAGTCAGTGTGTTCTTCCTAGGTGACAAAGCACCTCCTGGTGTCATCAGTTTCTCAATGGACACTCCAGACAAAGCATCCGTTCCCCTGCCTCTTTATCCCTAGCTAACAATAGCATTAATTTTGCAAGTTTTAAATGAATAATTGTACCTCAAAACAATATAATTACATAGTACTTTATATGGGCTAAATTGTGTCCCTCCAAAAATGTATATGTTATAGTTTTAATCCCCCTGTATCTCAGAATGTGAGCTAACTGGAGATAGGGGCTTTATAGGGTGATTAAATTAAGATGAAGTCATTAAGGTGGGCCCTAATTCCAAATGACTTCATAAGAAGAAGAAATTTGGACATAAGCATGGATGGGGGGCAGATATTTTAAGGACACAAGAAGAAGATGACCATCTCCAAGCCAAGGAAAGCAGTCTAGTATATGGATCCTTCCCTCGACATCCTCAGAAGGAACATGGATCTTGGACTTCCAGCTTTCAGAGGTATGAGGAAATAAATTTCCATGACTTAAGCCATCCCGTCTGTGGCACTTTATTACAGCAGCTGTAGAAAACTAATACAGGCAATGAGGAATGATAAAAGGGAAACTGAGGACCATTATTTTCTTTGGCTGAGTTAGGTATCTTCATATATTTTTAAAGCTACAGAGAAGGGTGAAGTCATTGAGGGAAATGTTATAGAAAGAATATTGATCGAAAGGAGAAACTTCAAGAAATGTCTTTTTTAAGGGGACAGAGAGGAAGAGCTGCAGTGATTGATGGACTGTAGAGGCTGAAGGAGGAATATCCAGCCTCAGATGTTTAAATGTGATCATCATCTTTGACAAACAACAAAAAATCAGATTTTATCTTATGTAGAATTATCAGCAAAAAGTAATCAGACAGAGTGATCTAATTTGTATGAAAAATGTGAATTTAGCCAACCTTCAAAAATTTTTAACTCTTACATCTTTAGAACAAGCAGAGAGTTGTTCTTAACAAATGAAACTTGCTAATTTTAAAAAGCACATAATTATTGCCATGTTCTTGAAATATAGACTAGGCCGGGCGCAGTGGCTCACTCCTCTAATGCTAGCACTCTGGGAGGCCAAGGTGAATGGATTACCTGAGCTCAGAAATTTGAGACCAGCCTAAGCTAGAGCGAGACCCTCTCTCTAAAAATATCTGGACATTGTGATGGGCGCCTATAGTCTGAGCTACCAGGAAGGCTGAGGCAAGAGAATCACTTAAGCCCAAAAGTTTGAGGTTTCTGTGAGCTATGATGTCATGGTACTCTACTGAGGGTGATAAAGTGAGACTTTGTCTCCGAAGAAAAGGAAAGGAAAGAAAAGTAAAGGAAAGGAAAGAAAAGAATAGAGATAATACAAAAAACTAAAAAAATTAAGTTATTTGACAACATATCATAGGCCCGGGGGGAATGTATAGTATCTCTGTCCTTGAGGAAAATTTAGAACTATAAAAGGTCCCTCAAAGATCCAAAGAGGACAGACAACACCAGGGTTGTAACCTGTGACTCTTAGGTGACCGATTGATCCTTGTTGGAAACTGTAAGCTATAAATGGAGAAAATGTCATAAAAACTGGCCAAATATGAAATAATACTGCCAAGAACACACTATTTACATCTTTCGGTTAAGCAGTTCTGGAAAATCACATAATTTACTATACATTTTGTGGCTGCTTCTGGTGGTTTAAGAAAAAATGCAGAACTGGCAAAGCTAGTTTGCAATCTGTGCTGTAGGGTTCAGCCCTTCAACCCTTGCTTCGACTGCAGAACTGTTTCATCCTCTGTTTGAAGAATGCAACAGTATACACCATGGCAACCAGCGCATCAGAGGCACACCACATTTCAGCCACCCCAACAAGGCTAATAATAGTAACCATTTTCATTTCTCTCATTAACTCTAAGAAGTATTTTTAGCCATCTTTAAAGCCAAAATTCTCTTTTATTATCTTGAAGAAAAACTGTCATGATGAATTGTAAAATATCCTGCATTTCTGAATACGATGGGTATATTTCCTCATACCATCCTATATTTCATTGTATTCGACATATTAGATTCTTTTGTTCTTGTCTTTATATGTGCATTATAAAATAATTATTCAGAGAGTGATGAAAATGAGTATGTTCCATGAGCATATGGGTGTAGTAAGTGTCTGTCTGGAAGGCATAGGCCTTAAACATTATTAGACAAAAGAAGGACTCATAAACAGGAAGAATTGAACTCCTTTTCTAATTTATCTCTTGCTGTTTCTTTTCCTCTTTCTCTGTATCTGAATGGATAAAATAGGGGGTAGCTGGGCGATATGGAGCGGAGTTCTAGGGGGACAGTGAGCACCCGTCTTCCCTTCCCTCCCGTCACTGTACTTCTGTGATGCGGAGACACAGCAGGAATTTCGGGTCCTCTGAGGTCATCATCCAACAACACAACTGTAGCTATGTGAAGTTCATGAAGACAGAGTCTGATTAATGACATTTATCCGTATTTTCAATGTTCTTGACAACAGAAAAATAATGACAATTTGATATCATACTACCTACATGAATTTTAATACTTCTAGACCGTCTTTTGCCTGGAGGGTCAGCTGATATGAATCATAATCAAAAGTCTCCTATGATATGTTCATACTGTGCTTGGAATTATAAAAATCGATTTATTTGATATTGATGTGAATTGTATAAAATTGAAATTAATATTTTGGTGTTGCTTACTATGTGAGGAGAGGATCAGGATGCTTGCTCAGTGTATAAACAGTGGGGACAAGATCTTAACTATGCCTCAAAGTCAGAGTCTGTTTTATGAGGTCTCCCGCTTCTTACACCAAGAGTAAAGATGACTAGTTGTGTGAGCCACGGAAATTCACCCAATCACAGCATGTTACTAGTCAGTACTACTACTTTCTAAAATGCCTGCTGTTAAGATTTAGTCTAGCAGTTGGGAGTGAGTTCCTGCACCGAAGCCTGGGGGAAACATTGGCATCATCTATGAGGCTGCTCAGTTGTGTGGCCCGTGTGTGTGGAGGCCTTATGTACTACATGGTGAGCTGAGCTCAGGGGACCAACTCCTGTGTGGCTTGAGTGCCCCTTCACCTTGTTCAATATTTTGTTAAAAACACTGAAATATATAGACACATGGAAATAATTATATACTGAATATTTATAAATCCCCCATCTAGGTTCTACAATTAAATCTTTACATAGCTTACTTTTAAAATAATCATGGTATTTGTGGAGAGGAGGGAACACTTTTACACTGCTGGTGGGACTGCAAACTAATATAACCTTTTTGGAAGGAAGTATGGAGAACCCTCAAAAAACTCAAACTAGACCTCCCATTTGATCCTGCAGTCCCATTACTGGGCATCTACCCGGAAGGAAAAAAATCCTTTTACCATAAGGATACTTGCACTAGACTGTTTATCACAGCTCAATTTACAATCGCCAAAATGTGGAAACAGCCTAAATGCCCACCAACCCAGGAATGGATTAACAAGCTATGGTGAATATATAGCATGGAATACTATTCGGCCATTAAAAAGATGGAGACTTTACACCCTTTGTATTAACCTGGATGGAAGTGGAACATACTATTCTTAGTAAAGCATCACAAGAATGGAGAAGCAAGAATTCTATGTACTCAATTCTCATATGAAGATAGTTGATGACCTAATACACAGTGGGGGGTGAGGGAAGGGGAGAGTAGAGAGAGGGAAGGAAGGAGGGGGTGGGAGAAAAGGAAAAGCAGAGAGAGAAAAGGGAAGAACAGTGAGAGGGAAGGAGGGAGGGGGGTGGGGGCCCATGGTGTGTGGCACACCTTTTAGGGGCAGGACACAATTATAAGAGGGATTGCACCTAACAAATGCAATCAGTGTAACCTGGTTCTTTGTACCCTCAATGAATCCCCAACAATTAAAAAAAATAATGATGATACTGTCATTTAAAACTAGACTGTACTTTTTATATCTGCTGATATGAAGATAGGATATTTGTGAGATGTCTGCTAAATTATCTAAGGGCTTCCCTCAAAATATACACTTTTAAAACACTGTTCTATGCCTAACTTAAACCACTCCAAACCAGCTAAGGTATATTTTCAGATAGTAATCAATTAGGGGGGCCAGCAAAGTTGTGTGTGAGTCTGACAGCTAAGAGATTTGCATTACAGTAGAGCTACCCCATGAACTCACCTGTATCAACAGGTGAGAAATAGGCATTGAGGGGAGAAAGACTTCTAGAAAAGTCTCTCTCATAGGGATGTGTTTCCCTTCTGCATGTGTTTTGTGGGTTTTAACAGAGAGAACTCTTTTTTTTTTCTTACTTTTTTTTATATCATGGTTGTATACATAAATGTAATCATGGGGTACAATGTGTTGGTTTTATATACAATCTGGAATATTTTCATCGAACTGGTTGACATAGCATTCATGGCATTTTCTTAGTTATTGTATAAGAGAACTCTTGATGTTTTTATTGAGCAGAATCCTTATGTTGTATACCATGGAGATCTGGTTGGTCTAATGTTCAAAGGACACATCCGTATTTTGATTTAGTGAGATAAAAGTTCTTCTTTACTCTCTTTGTTCGGATTATCTGGTAGACTTTCTGATCATGCTCCATGGCTTTCTCCTAGAAGGCAGGATGTGGGGCTGAAGATTCAGAGACACTAAGCTCTGATTAAAGAAATATTCTGTGGTCCAGGTTAATACACAGAGAATCAGAGGGTTCAGGATCCAAGTGAAATCAATTTAACTTTCTAGTTTTTGTTAAATACTGAGCTGGGTAAATACATTTAGAAAAATAGCTTCTATATATGTATAAATAGCATTTTTCTAATTAAACATATATGTATATATATTAGTATATTTTAAGATTTAAAACATATGAGAAGATTCATTTATGGAAAATATAAACTTACAGAATTTGAGACGCTTACAATGCTAGCTGTATACAAAAGCATGTGTTTTGGTAACCTATCTGCATGTAAGACTGGCAAATTGTAAAACTCAGAAAGAAAGACAGCTTTTTAAAAACATTTTTTTTAATCTAATTTTTTGAGGTAGAGTGCTGTGGCATCGTAGCTCACAGCAACCTCAAACTCTTGGGGTCAAACAATCTTCTTGCCTCAGTCTCCCGAGTAGCTGGGACTACAGGTGCCCACATAACACCTGGCTATTTTTAGAGACGGGATCTCTTGCTCAGGCTGGTCTGGAACTCCTGAGCTCAGGCGCTCTACCTGCCTTGGCCTCCCAGAGTGTTAGGATTATAGGTGTGATTCCTGGCCACCATTCTCGGCCTTTTTTTTTTCCTAATAGGTGATATCAGTTGATCATGGGAGAAGGAATGCATGCATAGGAGAAGTGGCTTTTGACTCTGGGGAAGATTCCCTGGTGGCGTTCTGTTTGGAAGGTCTTCAACACGTCTAAGGTGCCCTTGTCACTGAGTGACAGCAACAGGTCCCTTTGTAGGAGACATTTTTAGAAGAGGCAGTGGCAGTGTTTGGTTTGGAGGAGTTTCACTGCTCTGCATTTTTAGGATTCTAGATTTATGAAAATTGAGCTGGAAACAATTGCTAGAGTAATAGCACAGTAATGGAGTAGGTGTGGCAGTTTAGAGCGAGCTAGACTGTGTGGTGTTCAGTCTTCTCTGTTCAAATTTCATTTTCCTTTGGCAGGTGGAGTGGAGGCCGGCACACGTGGCATACATCCAATCCAGTTTTTCACATGTCAGATGCTGCACGGGTCTGTAGTCCCAGCTGGCTCTCACTAGGCCGGGGTTCAGGGCCGGTATCTGCTTTTCGGGCTCAAACTTCCTCCACCCCAGTGCTTGCTCAGCGCAGGCAGGGGTGGGCGGAAGTGCTGGGCTGTAGCAGGTACGTGGCAGTGCAGCCCAGAGAAGCTCTCCGTCTTCGGCTTTATGGTGGGGGAGATGGGGCAGGAAATAAACAGCAACCCTTTATTTGGCTTCAGGTGAAACCAGCTGCAGATTGGAGGCCGATTTCCTGACCTGCCCTTGTTAGAAGGTAGGGGGTCTTTGGGGGGAAGCAAGGCCAGACTAAGTGCTCGTGGTAGGAAAGGAAATGACCACTTGGGTCCCACCCATGTCAGCAGTCTCTGGATACCTGTAAAGATTGTCACCTACCTACAGGAAGGCTTCGCCCTGCAGCAGAGAATGTCAGGAAGAAATTTAATTCAGGAGGGTTTGTTTTCATGTTTAATATATGTGGAAACAAATATAACAGACCGGTCTATTAGCTAACTTTCAGATATTAAACTGTGTAACATTTTTTGAGTCATACATTATTTACAAAAATAGAGAATTTCTGTAGAGCGAAGTGCCTCTTGCCTGTAATCCTAGCACTCTGTTGAGGCCAACATGGGAAGATCACTTGAGCTCAGTAGTTCATTACCAGCCTGAGTAAAAGCAAGATGCCATTTCTACTAAAAATGGAAAAAATTAGCTGGGTGTTGTAGCAGGCGCCCGTAGTTCCAGCTACTTGGGAGGCTGAGGCAGGGAGATCACTTGAGCCCAGGACTTTGAAGTTGCTACTGTGATGCCAGCGCATTCTACACTAGGGCAACAGAGTAAGACTCTGTTTCAAAACAAAACAAAACAAACAAAAAAAGCCAAAACCAAGGAACAGCAAAAAACAGGGAATTTCCAATATACTATTTAGACTCCAGAGAGTAACAATATTAGTATGCAAAAGCCTGGAACATAGAAAGAGGGGAGGTGACTCAGATGCCAAAATAGAATTAGCACAACCAAGGAGGGGAATGGGTCGTAAATGGTGATAAACTGTGTGCCCAAGCCTTTCCTTGGTGAATAGGAATTGGTGGTTTACACTAGCACTGCAGGATAATAATAGCTACGTGAGTGTGGCTGCTATGTGAAAAGGAAATCTTTTAGAAATTGTTAAGGAAGCACATTTGAAGTAGGTTGATTCATTCATCAAATTTTTATTGAGCATCTACTATCTAATCCGATACTAGTCCAGTGACTGGGATGTGCTATTAAATAACACAGAAATGCCTTGCTCCATTTGCACTAATGGTGTAGTGAAATCCAGTATCCTCAACAGACCTTTGTACTTGTTATTCTGGTGCCCGTGTTAGGATCACCTTCTACAGGGTGATGGCTGAAGCAGCTTGAATGGGTGCTGTACTTCTTATGCAGAGTTGTTGTGCTTGTTGTTGTTATGCTCTATTTCAGCTCCCACTGGAGTGGGTTCTGAGATGTGGGAGCAAGGGAGGCCATAGGAAATCAATAGACAGGAGAAGGGGCTGAGCTGAGAAGAAATCCAGCTTATCTACATTCTCCAAGGGGAACCGAAGAGCTGCAGGCCAATCAGAAGTAGGAGAATGATACCTGGAGATAAAATATCTGATTAATTTGGGATATATTTTATCACGTTTTGTTGAATAACAGCTAAAATATGTACAATGCTTCATGATTTAAAATCTTTTTTCACTTACTCTGTTTTCGAGGTGTCTCACAATAATCCTTTAGGTAAAGAATAAAAGTAATAGTAGTCTAATTGTGAACATGAGGACCGAGGTCTTTGTTCTACTCACAGACTTTAACCAGAGCTAGTATATAAGATTTTGATGGATAACCTGAATGTTAAAAAACTTCTGATGGGGACGGCACCTGTGGCTGGAGTAGGGTGCCGGCCCCATATACCGGAGGTGGCGGTTTCAAACCCGGCCCCGGCCAAAAACTACAAACAAACAAACAAACAAAAAATTCTGATGGTCTCAAAACAGTCTGATGGGAGCACAGATTTTCTCTGTGTTGCAGGTCCAATGGGGATGATTTTGTTTCCTCTGTATACACGAATGCTGCTTTAATGTGTATATGACTATATCTCTAAGTTGTGTTTTTCTTAAAGCAGATAAATACCAATGCTAGAACTAGAGGCAATGCTACAGATCTAGCTCTTCTCATATTTTAACCTAGAAAACTGAGACACAAAGAGTTTATCAGTTGTGCAAGTTAAAAACTACATAAGAATATCAAAATTCTTATGAACTCGTATAATAACTTCAATAAGACATTATAATATTGATGATAATAAAGTCTGTAGATACAAACATATGAGAAAACATGTGGTCTTGCTGATTCATTGAATCCTCTTACCCATAATATTTATCTACCGAATTTCCTTTTATTTGTAGTAGGGTTTTATATTTATTGTAGCTAATTGGTTCTAGAGAGAAAAATAAACCCTGGTGCCTCTGAAAGGCTCAGCAGCCCTGTACAGTATATTCATTGTTCTTACATAAAGCCAGTCTCTGGATCATCAGACATTAAGAACACAACACAGTGGGGCAAATTTTAAATTAATAGTTTCAGAAAATGTCCTGCAGCTGTGGTATAGTCTTGTCAACTGCCCTAAAAGGTAGACATTCATCATAGGTTTTGGAAAGAACACAGCTTAAGAGAATGGCAGGTGGGCTTGAAGGTTTAATGGTATGATATGTTATGTGTATAGTGGGCTTATTGTTGTTCTGTGGGAGTAATAAATGCTTTTAAACCAATGAATTACAGGCTGCATGTACACACACATACAATTTGAGTTTGGATAGTTCAGGATTGTATTTTTCTGAGATAAATTAACATTTCATTCGGTAGCTCAACAGGTATTATTATTATTATTATTATTATTATTATTATTATTTGAGACAGAGTCTCACTTTGTTGCCCTCGGTAGAGTTCTGTGGTGTTGTAGTTCATGGCAATCTCAAACTCTTGGGCTCAAGCAATCCCCTCACCTCAGCCTCCTGAGTAGCTGGGACTATAGGCGCCCACCGCAATACCCACCTATTTTGAGAGCCAGAGTCTTGCTCTTGCTTGAACTTCTGAGCTCAAACAATCTACCCACTTTGGCCTCCCAGAGTGCTGGGATTACAGGTGTAAGCCACTGAGCCTGGCCCTAGCTCAAGAGGTATTATTAAAATTATGATATTACAGCAAGTAAATTAATAGTTTCTTAAAATAATGCAGTATTGAGCCAAAACAATAGCTTAGAGGTCAATAAAAGGCTGTCATGATCAGTCTTGAGACAGAGTATAGAAGTCATTTCTCTGGGATAATAGATGACACCCACTTTGAGTAGTTATTCTCTGATTAGCCCCAGACATTTCTTTCTTCTCCTATGTCTAGCATGTTTGCTAGACAGATATTAAAAAATACCTGTCTTGGTGTATCTAAGAGTTACGTAGCTACATCTGGGTCTGTTTCAGAGATTGAGAAAGAAATTCAAATTTATCATCTCTAAGGCCCCCATGTTGGGCCTGTTTTGGCAGCACATGTACTAAATATTCTAACGCCCTTGTGTAGATCAACATTTTCATGTTTTCAAATGTAGGTATTTCAATAAAGGGCAAGACACCAATTCTGGTGAGCAGAGTAGACGAAGAAGCGTGGGACCCACTGCTCATTTATTTCAGTCTTCTCACCTTGTCCCAGGACAGGACATGCTTGGAACACCAGTGTTTTCCTCTCCCCTCTTCACCTTTCTACCCCTCCATGTGCAAGGTTGATATGATGCTCATTTTTATACATCCAATTGGCTAAGCTGTAGGCCCCAATTACTCAATGAAACTTTAAGTGCTGCTATGCAAGTATTTTGTAGTTGTGATTAAAGTCTACAATCTGCCTTTAAGTAAGGGAAATTCTCCTAGATAATCGGAGTAGGCCTGATTCAGTCAGGTGAAGGGCCTGAACAGCAGAGCTGATGTTTCCCTGATGAAAAAGAAATTCCTCTTAAGCAGCTTGTGCCTGACTCCAGGAGCTCCAGGCTGATTTTCCAAGTGGCCGGCCCTATAGATTTTGCACTTGCCTGTCTGACCCCATAATCACATTAGTCAATTCCTTGGAACAATATCTTAATACACATCTCCTCCTGATTCAGTTTCCCTGGTTGGATACTGACTGATACAGTTGGTAATGATGTTTGAGAACTGCTTATCTTGGGCTCAGCAGTTGACTCCTTGGGTCCCTTTCGTGACTCTTGTCAACGAAAAATCAGAAAGGTTGGGTAAATTCTTAGGATGTCAGTTTAACAAGAGAGAAATGTCCAGGTTTCTAGGGCCCTAGTTTCAGTGCACAGTTTTTTTTTCCTTTCCACTCACACATTTTTTTTGGGGGGGGGGGTGTCCATTAGAGGTATCTATTCTTACTACTTTTTCCTACAGTTTATTTTCTTTGATAATTTACTCTAAAACCTGCTCAGAAAAGCAGAGATTTTATTGTTACTGACTCAGCTGTTTTATAAAGCTCAGGACCACCAGGGTCAGCTAATATTAGGTATAAAACTGTTTTTTATTGACCAGGTTATGCTAATGCACATGAAATTTATCTCAAGTTTTCCTTCTTGTTTTTAGTAGTTATGTTAAACTGCACATGCACAATGACTTTAAACCTAGCATTTATTTTGACTCTTCTTTTTCTTTAAGATGAATATGTAAGATTAATTCAAAATTCCTCATACATGCTTATACTGTTCTCCTTTGGGGCATAGTAGATACGTAAAAAGATCACTTTAGGTATTTTGGGACAGGGTTTTAAATGAATATTGAATGGCAAGCAAAGTGTTTGAATCAAAGTTTTCTATCTTTTGGCCCTTCTCATGTACATCCTAGAAGGTCTGGAAACTAACCCACTGATGGGCTAGGAGAATTCTTTTGAACTGAAATGCTTCTGTGTTGCAGCTGGTCTATTATCTCTCCTCTTTACCATCAAAGCCTCCAGGAGCAGGAAAGCATTACAGCCAAGAGGGAGCAACTTTGCCTGGAGTCTGAAGGGCAGAAACCTTGCTAAATGAGATATGTAGAGGTGGGGGCACCAGGCTCTAACCTGTCCCAGGAGAAGCTATAGGTATGGCACTACTTCTACCACTACTGTGGTCCTCTCTTAAACCCATCCCATTTTTTGGAATCAAGATTGAGGGACATCACTGTGACTTGTTTCATATGCCACTGTTACCTGATTCATAGTATCTTGCAAGTTTTAGGAAAATGTCATTTATTCACTCGCTCCTTCAATCATTTGTTCCTTGAATTTTTCAAACATTCATCAAAAGTGTATTAGTCAGTGCCAGACCTGTGGTATGTGCTGATGAGGGAAATAGGAATAAGGCAGCGAGGCACAGTTCATGTTAGTCTAATTATTGTGCAGCAATTAGAATTGTTTTATTTATTGCGTCTTTAAGGTATTTCCCTATATTTTAAAATCAGTCTCTTTTAATGATATATGAAACAGTATACAGAGAGTGCCAAAATGTGTACACATATTAAGAAAGGAAAAAACTAAGCTATATTAAACTTGTAATATGCAATATGTATGCTGATAATGTTTGTTATCTCCTGTGTTGTATCTTGTATCTCTTCTAATTGGAGAAGTCAAATGTGACTTAAGTATTACAATTTTAATACAGTGTTTTCCTTTCTTAAAATGTGTACACATTTTTTGGGTCTCTGTGTATATGCTAAATATCATGACTTAAAAAAAAACAAAGCAATGGAAAATTTAAAAGACAGATTTAAATTTGGATTATTAAAGATGCACACATGTCATATTGATGGGAGAATTGAGTCACTTTTCTTCCTAAATACTTTTCTATCTTGGATTATATGGGAGATTTAGCGCTCCTAGGTAAATTTCAAGGTCAAAGCCTGTTGCTCGGCTATCCTTTCATAAACAGAAGTTTTGGAAATCCAGTTTTAACAATGTATGTTAATGAAAAGGAACTCAAAACGAACACTGCAGGCTTATTGGCTTTGAGTGTAATGAGCTATTTTATTCTGAAGTTCTTATCTGTGATTCACGTTAAACACCTAAACCAAATATGACCTCCAAAAACTTCTCTCAAAATTTTGGCAAAGATTAAAAAAGACTGCTTAAAAGCTTAACAGACCTTCAATTTGGATGTTCTTAAATAGCAACTGAATTCATTCTGATTTTTCTTCTTTGAAATCCTGCAAGAACCTTGTGTTGGAGATTTGCATCAGGCCAACGACATAAAAAGCCCTGTAACAGTCATTGGCTGCATTCAGGATGCCAAAGCTTGAGGTATCACAATGAGTAATGTGTTAGTAGGCTCATCAGACTGCCTTAACAAAACACCATCGACTGGGTGGCTTAAGAACCAGATATTTATCTGGTTCAAACCACCAATATCCTTGCTATCATAATTTTATCTCTATTCCTGGCTTTTATTGGGATGGCTGATCATTTTGTCACACTATATGTTCACTATATTTATCTTGGCCATATTTTCAGTCATTAATTTATTTAATTACTTAATTTTTTTAGTTGAGAAGAAAAGATTGTATGTGGTATACAACATTATATTTTGCTTTATGTATACATTATAGGATTTTTAAGCATTATTTTCTAATTGTGGAGTCAGTTTTCAGTTTTCACAAAGTTCTAGTGTCACGGACCACTTTATCTAATCACATAACGATGTGGAGGATTGTAACCTGTGCGAGATCGTCTTTTGAGCATGTGATGCTCTTCAACCCTCACATTTTATTCTCAAAAGCTACTAGAATTATAAAAAGTCCATTAGTGATGACTATTATTTTTATACAGAGTCTGATATGCTGAATTTTTCATAAATCAATGAAATTGATGAAATATGAAGATTTCATATTTTTCATAAATAATTGCCATTTTCAAGGTACATTTGGCTGTTTTCCCAAGGCAAACTGAGTCTTTCCAGCAGAAGTCAATTATGATTGCCTTTGGTAGGTGCAACTTTCCCCTCACCCACTGGGCCCTTAGGATACAATACAGAAGAGATTTTGTGCCCCAAATGAGTGATGGTCTTTAACAACTTATTACTTTGTACCATTTGCCAGAAGGGTCCTCTGCTTTTTCATTCAACCTCAGTCACAGAGTGGCATTTATCACATGCATTTGCCAGGGTTTTCTAGGATGACTTTTAGGTAGAAATACTAATGAATGGGGGAAAAGTGCTCAGTGCGTCTAGCTTAGAGTTAAAGCTGGATGGTTTACTTTATAATGGGTGTTGCCTATTTGAAACATAGTCAATGATCAGCTTTTTCAAATTGTGTTATGCAGAACATTAAAGTTTCATGAGAAATTAATAGGTGGTTGGTTAAAAGAAAAGTGCATCATAGTTAAATAAATTCTGGAAACAGTGTATGAAATAAAACTGATCAGATTCCTGTGCTACAGGGTTTCTGGGAACCTTTCACGTGTCATTGTGAATTTTGAATCTCTAAGACAAGCGTATGGTACATAGCATTTCCTAAACATGTTTGATCTCAGCACCTTTTATAAAAATTTCAAAAATATGCAATGATCATCTTGCAGAAAACAAACACTCTGCTAAATCAATTTGGAGAAATTCTGAACATGTTCCATATCTTATGTACTTTAATTACAAATCAAAATAAGATTAGTTGAGAAAAATAGCTATAAATTTAGCAAGAGTAATCCTGATTCCATACTTTTTATACTTATACACAGAGATAATAGCAAAGCATATATTACACAAAATGCACTTTCCTCCTTTTTATTTTTTATTTTTTTAAATTTTTATTAAATCATAATTATGTACACTGTTGCAATCATGGGGCACAATGTGCTGACTTTATATACAATCTGAAATATTTTCATTGAACTATTTAACATAGCTTTCATGGCCTTTTAATCACTATATGAAGACATTTATATTCTATATTTAGTAATTTTCACTTTCCTCCTTTTTAAATAGTAAAATAATTTCCCATCATGCATCAATTTTTCCCATTTTCCTCTGCAATACAGACAGATGCTAAGAGATTTCTGGGACTAAAAATATTTTACCAAAATTAAAAAAAATAAATAATGATAAGGAAGACAGTTTCAAAACAGTCACTTTATGTGTGTGTATATCACCTTATAGTTTGCCAAGTAATTTTTATATGCTACCTTATTGAGACTTGCCGTTACCCTACAGAATAGATAAGCCTAACATGAGCTCCTTTCACATTAAGAAAATGGAGATCCCAGAGGCTATTAATTCTGATCCTATGTTGGACCTTGTCTGACATAATGTGATTTTGTTTGTTTATAAACAAAAATAAAACACTTTAATTATTTTATGGAGCCTAAAATAGATAATAAAATCATCAGATAAGTTCATATTTTTATTTTTGTCTTTTAAAACTGTAGCATAATTACAAGTAATCCACTAACCTCTTTCTAGCTCCAAGTAAATAAGAGCTGGGGAGTATGCAAGTGGCAGAAAAATTGGATTGGAAAGGGACTTACTGAAGATCACATAGCTGTGAGATCACTTACCATTCTGCCTGTCATCTGATAGAGGAGGAAGAGTAACAACATTCATAAAGTTTGTGTGTACTTTTGAAATATTCTGTGGTTTTATAAGCAGTTTTGGTTCACCAGAAAACATCTTAAATTTTGAAATACAAACTCAGGAGGAGATTCTGAGCAATAGATTAAGAAACTATCCTTCCATCCTCTTAAAGGATTTTTACATTTTATTTAATTAATTAGTTATTTATTTTTGTAGAGACCGAGTCTCACTTTATCACCCTTGGTAGAGTGCCGTGGCGTCACACAGCTCACAGCAACCTCCAACTCCTGGGCTTGGGCGATTCTCTTGCCTCAGCCTCCCGAGTAGCTGGGACTACATAATTTTATTATTTTTTAAACCCCTGAAATTCACTCTTACTTTTTTGAGGCAAGCATCATAAGAAAATTGATTTGAGAATGTGATAAGTGGAGGATCTGGACTTGAGGTCCAGAGGGAGAAAGGGACTTGTTCAGTAACATATAACACATTTATGCCAGTAAGGAGTGGCAGGAAGGACAAAGCTTTCTCCCACCTTTTTCTCTTAGGTGCAGTGGCTGGGAGCTTGCAAATTTAACTGACACAAGACAGATCAACGGAAGAAAAGGAATACACATTTAATTTCATGTGCATGGGAGTTCACAGAAAAGAAGTGAAACCTGAAGAAACAGACTCAGGGGTTTAGATCATTTTAATAAAGCAGGGGTTTGGGTTTGAGCTATGATGACATATGAGAAAGCAACTATGAAATATGTGAGTGAAACGAATTGAAGATGAAGGTTATTTTACTAAGGTTTGTTTGTGCAGACTCATGTTGGTGCCAACTGTCTTTCTCTGGTGGGAAGAGTTACTCTCCTCTTTCTGGTAAAGGAAAGGATACCTTCAGAAAGGGAAGTTATGTCCTGCTTTAGGTGGATAGGAAAGGGCAGAGAACTCTTCCTCTATCTCTTATGGTAGGAGAACTTCCTTCAGCTCAAAACGATCTGTTGTCCCAAAGTGCCGTCTTTTGGGATGGCACATCCTGATCCCCTTTGGGAGTAAAATCTAAAATTCTTAATTCACCGTCCACTGTTTTTCCCATTGTACTACACTGACCAATGTGTTTATGGAGAAAGATAATCTGATAAATGAGTCATGAGTTTTACAGGGAATTGAAATGAAATGAAAAAAATCATGAAACATTGAGAAAAATTAAATGTAGTAGATAAAGTCTTGGGTAAATAAGGGAAACTGGTTTTGTGCACAAAGCTTTTGATGAAATCACTGAGCTACTGTACTGAATACTCTAGATAGCTGTAATGCAACTATAAGGATTTGTGTGTCTAAATATATTTAGACATAGAAAAGGGCTGGGTGTGGTGGCTTATGCCTGTAATCCCAGCACTCTGGGAGGCCGAGGCGGGTGGATTGCTTGAGCTCAGGAGTTCAAGACCAGCCTGAGCAAGAGTGAGACCCTGTCTCTAAAAAAATAGCCGGGCATAGTGGTGGGCACCTGTGGTACCAAGTACTTGGGCTGCTGAGTCAAGAGGACAACTTGAACCTAAGACCAAGGGTGACAAAATGAGACTCTGTTCCTAAAAAAACTAACTGTAGAAAAGGCACAATTAAAAATAACAGGACAGGGAGGTGCCTGTGGCTCAAAGGAGTAGGGCACTGGCCCCATATACCAGAGGTGACGGGTTCAAACCTGGCCCCAGCCAAAAATTGCAAAAAAACAAACAAACAACAACAACAACAAAAAAACCAGAAACCAGAACAGGACACCTGTATAGAGTACTTACTTTGAATGGAGCTTCTAAGATGGGCCATTACTCTGAGTGAGTCTGCGAGTGAATATTGACTGAAAGGGAAGGCCCAGGACATTACTGTACGCTGCTGCTCACTTTATAAACACTGTTTACTTCGACTACACTAAATTATAACAAAATCTCTTTATATAACCTTCAATTATTATAAGTTAGTGTTAGCTTACTGTAGCTTTTTGACTTTATAAACTTTTAAATTTTTTTAAACTTCGGACGTTTTTGTAAAAACACAGCTTAAAACGCAAATTCATTGTGTATTTGTACAAACATATTTTCTTTCTTTATATCTTATTCTATCAGATTTTTTTAACTTTTAAAATTTTAATTTTTTATCACACTGATTTTAAATGCTTTTGTTAAAACTAAGACAATCACACACACGTGTAGGCTTGCACTGGGTCAAGGTCATCAATATCACTGTCTTCCGTATGTTTTCACCAGCAGCTCTTCAGGGGCCTGTCCTTCCCTATGACATCAATGCCTTTTACTGGGATACCTCTTGAAGCCCCTGCCTGGGGCTACTGTACAGTTAACTATTTTTAATAAGTAGAAGGAGGATAGTCTAAAATAATGATAAAAAGTATAGTATGGCAAATATATAAGCCAGCAACATAGTCATTTATTACCGAGTATTATATACTGTGCATCGTTGTACACACAGCACTTTTGTATAACTGGCAGCCCAGGTTTGTTTATAACATATGCCAACATCATCACATATATGTGAGTAATGCATTGTTCTGTGACATGGTGACATATACAGTATCACCAGGCAAAAGGAAATTTTCAGCTCCATTATAATGTCATTGGGCCACCATTGTGTGTGTCATCTATTGTTGACTGAAATTTCATTATGTGACTGATGACTGTACTTCAGTAAACCACAGGAGCATCTTTTTTATAATCATAGAATAGGGAAAAGCTTTCTAAGACATAAAAACTATAAGCGAAAAGGAAAAAGACTGATGAAGTCAACTACATATAAATCAAAATTTCTGCATGCAAAGATCAAGATAAATAGATTCAAGAAATAATCAACAAATAAAGGAGAAATGTTCGCAACTTGTATCACAGACATGGGGCTAATGTATCTAATATATAAAAAGCTTCCACATTCAATAAGTAAAAGAACAATACACCAATAAAAATAGGTAAAAGAAAGGAAACAGTGAACAAAGAGGAAACGTAAGTGCCTCTTCAATGTGTGACTTTGCTCGTAGGAGTAGAACAAGTTTAAACACATTGAAATATCGTTTCTGATCACTCACATTAACAAATATTACTAAAAACATTTTAGTGCGAATTTGTTAGAAAATGTAGGGAAACAATCTTTTCTTATAGAATGTTGGTAGGAGGGTAAATTTCATAGAGGGCATAGATTTGGCAGACTCTATCAAAGTTACACATAAACAGACCCTTAGCTCTAGTAATTTTGCAGGCAGCAATTTACTTCACAGATGTATTTTGGACAGTATTAATGTATTTCTTATTTTAAGATGTAGAAAAATTTTAAGTAAAAAATAAATAAACATGTTTAAAAAAAATCTTCAACGTCTTTTGGTATAATGTTACTTTTCCTTTTTTCTCTCTCCACCTCCCTGCTGGGACAACGTGTTTCTCTACATTTTGTTTCAAACATATTAGACTTTTGTCATGAGTTACTATGAACCCAACTAATACATTTTCTCAGAAAATTTTTCATACTTTAAAAATTGCTAACAATTAGTAGAAAATTTGGAATAAGAAACATGTTTACTTTTTTTCTGTTTTGAAACTGGGAAACTAGCATTTTATTTAGACTGAGAAAGTAAGTGATCTTAAATTTTCAATATGCCATCAATTACTTTTCCAAAACACCTATATGTTTTAAAAAATCAGTTATTTCTTTTAGGGTACATACATTGATCAAATGTTATTCACTTACTTTAACTTGTAAGAAAAATGGAAAAATATGTAATACATGGAGTTACCTGATTTGAATATTTTGTGTAACATTTAGTATAAATGTTTTGACTTTCATCTTGTCTTCTGAGTCAAAGAGTAAGATTTAAGCTTTTCAGAATGGAGGTTTCACACATGTAGCCATGCGCTATGCTGACCTACCGAAGCAGCTGGCTAAGACTAGTTCTGGCTTTAGAATGCCCAAAGATTTACCCTTACTTGACAACTATACTGAGAAACTGTGTATAATCAATGGTTTCATTATAGGATTTCCAAAGTACTGTGTTCTAAGAGCATAGGAATATATTTGTTCATACATGCTTCACTGAGAGTGGTTTATTCTCTTCATATCAGAATAAAACCCTTAGTCCAAGAAGAGAAAGAGCTCTTAAAAGACTTTGATGTGAGAAAATAGTCATTAAGAAAAGATGGAGGGTGGCGCCTGTGGCTCAAAGGAGTAGGGCGCTGGCCCCATACACCAGAGGTGGTGGGTTCAAACCCAGCTCCAGCCAAAGAAAACCTGAAAAAAAAAAAAAAAAAGAGATGGAGACGTTACATCTTTGTATTTATCTGGATAGAGTTGAAACACATTCTTCTTAGTAAAGTATCACAAGAATGGAAAAGCAAATATCCAATATAGTCCATGCTGATATGAAGCCAGTAGATGATCTAACACACGCCCACACAAGAGAAAAACTCAATTCAAGTTAGAGGAAAGGACGGGGAGGGTGTGTTCCCACCTAACAGGCACAATGTAAGGTTATCTGGCCTACCTCCCGGGTACAGAACACAACTACAATGGGGACCTTACCTAACAAGGCAAACTTTGTAAGCTAATCGTTTGTACCTTCATATTAATTCAAAATTTAAAATAAATAAATAAACGTTAAGAAAAAAGAAAAAGCATTATGGGATTAAAAAAAGAATCACACCACATTTAATTAAAGACTTCATTGCTAAACAGACAATATACATACGGAATTTATTGGTGGTAAGGGAATTTGTACCTTGAAGTGCAGCATTGGGGTTTAAAATCAGAAGCAAATAAGATAACAGTGAATCAGGCCATGTTACACAAACAAGGGGATAACTAAAATTAAAACTAGTATTGGAGTGGATTACAAACTAAATGTGAAACAATACTGTGTTATAAATGCAGCAGAGAGAGATTTCTGAATGCTGTGCAGCTCCCAGCTAGAGAGCTCAGTATTTCAGATCAACTCTGAAATATTCCAGTTTCAAGATGCATACATTCTCCTCCTTGGAACCATCATCCCGTGGCGGTTTAATTCTTTTATTTTATAATAGTTTTAACCTGAAAATAGGATACCCTACTTCATTCACTTATTGTTCCCAATTTTTTTTCCTAAATGAAATTTTCTTATTTTTTTCCTTTAGTACTAACTTTTTAAAGGAAATAAACTCAGATTATAATTTCAGGATTTCTCGATTGGGTAGGACTGTACACACCATATAACATCTTGTATGCTACACTTTTTGGTTTTTAAAGGCTTCAATGGAGTTTATTGTACACAAGTCTTGCCTTTGTAGTTAGAGAAAAACCTTACATTCACCATCTGTTTTCTTTTGCAAGTGTAGCCTAGACTTTGTAGATAGGAAATTTTATTCTCACAATAGAAGGAATATTCGTGACCTTTGATTATAAGCCACTTATAGACTAAAATTTAAAAATTCACTTTCATGAAACAATGAATTCAGTTTCATTCATGTTGGGTGCAAATTTGTGGATCCTGAGAAAAACCTTTGGCATTTGGTGTCTTAATGTGAATTTTTTAAAAATGAAGTGATTCTTCTGTAGAAAGCTAAAACATAAATGTATCCAAACACTATTCAGAGAACACAGGAAAATCGGTCACTTTCCATTTTGTATCATTAGCAGGGTATTTTATTATTTAATCCCCCAGACACTCCATTACTTCCAGTAAGCACAATTCTTGCTGGCTATAGGCAAATGTGGCTCTGTGATTGTGTATTCCATATCTAGGAGGTGAATAGGAGCCGTTCAGTCCAGCTGCCTCCCAGACTCAGACTGTTCATTAGGGAAAAAGGCTCAGTGACCAGCACTAACAAAGCCAAGGAGGGGGATAAAGTGGGGAAAAAAAACAACAGACCCCGCAGCTGCTGATCTTCAGCTGCTTCACTTATGGGGCCTCAGAAAAAGAATCCAATTTGTCCTAACCAGTATGTTTTAAATGACAATACAACACGCCTGCCCCAAAAAGTGTACATGGAAGGCTCCTGGAAACGAGTTCTTCTACCTTCCTGAACCAAAGATTTCTAATTATAAACATGCAGATAAAGAGCACTCTTCTGTTAAGTTTTTCATTTGTTCGTTTTTGTTTTGTTTGGTTTTTTTTGAGCTGCTTGCTTTCAGGATGCTATTGGAATGGGGGTAAGAAGTGAGATGGATGTGGTGTCAAGTAGATTCCGCACAATGACGGCCCAACCATGCTTTCCATTGGTTTACATCTATTCTGGAAATGATAGGGTGCTTAAACTATCAGAAAACTGTTTTAAATATAAATCCATTGTTTTACAATTTTGTGTGTTCACTCTGTGTTTTCTCGTCTCACTCTCCAGATGCCATTTTAGTTGAATTACCTCTAAATTTATAGCAATGGGTCCAATTGTTAATCTGAAAAAAGTATAATGAATACACAGCCAGGCATACAAAAAGTCTGCAAACACCAGGCAATTTAGAAGTAGTTCACCCGAAGACATGTGGGGAGGTTGAAGAAAAACACATTGAGACTGTTTCCTGTGAATGTAACAAGCCTGCTTTAAAAAAAAAATACAGTTACCATCTGTCTCCAGATGTCTTGAACACCCTGGGGTCTGGAGACTACAGTTGGGTCCGAGGACACAGGGTACGTCTCTGGGTCAGGGTAGGACTGCTCCTGAGGACAAGTGTCTTGGGAATGGATTTGTATTTTGAAGCTTTTTATTGTAAGGTGTCTTCTGTAAAGGTATTCATAGTAACTCAGTGGTATGGTAAATCAATTTTGGAAATGCTCATCTGTATATTTAAAAAAATTTTTACCCTTATGAGGTAAGTATGTGCTTTTAATTCTCATCCTGTCTTCATAAATGAACCCGAAGATTCTGTTAGAATCTGTGTTTTCCAAAGCCCCGTTTTTGGGAGAGATTACATACACACACTCATATGCCCCCATTATGCTTGTGGTACAATAAAGCAGCATGGTTTGGGAATTAGGTGGGACTAGCAAATAGTATAATAACCCACACATGGTGAAGGGCAAAAACATGGAAGAAAATGTGAAACCACTTCTGGGGTTATTATCTTTTGCTTTGCTTTTGTTTTCTTTTGCCTGCTTTGAGGATGCTGTACTGTGTGATCCTAATGTGAGAAACAAAACTTTTTTTTATTGTTGGGGATTCATTGAGGGTACAGAGAACCAGGTTACACTGATTGCACCTGTTAGGTAAAGTCCCTCTTAAAATAGTGTCCTGCCTCCAAAAACTGTGTCACACACCAGGACCCCCAACGTCCTCCTTCCTTCCCTCCCTCCGCTCCCCCATTGTCCCACCCCCACCCGGCGCGACATCATCAATTGCCCTCATATCAGAACTGAAGACATTTTTGATAGCAGTAAGATTGTATATTTTTGTAATAATAAGTGCTCTGAGAGAAGTGTTTGGTGTAATGTGAATCAATTGAATCACTTAGGTATTATCCACTTAAAAATTATCCCCTCCACTACAAAACTAATGCATTTTCCTATGGAGCATAGTGAGCATAAAGATAAGCCCGAAAGAAAAAAAGTCAGCTCTACTCCCACCGAAATGTTAACAGTGGATTTCTAAAAAAGTCTTTTAATGTACATACATTTACAAAAACTCATTTGTTTACTCATTCATCCATTTATTCATTCAACAAGTGCATCCTGAGCACAGACTGTGCACTGGAGTCATGATAGATGCTGGGAACACGCCATTGACCAAGACAGAGACAGATCAGCCCGCCCCCTTCCACCCCCCGCCTGCTCCCCAGAGCTTACATCCTAGCCGAGGAGGACAGTTACTGGATGTGCAAATGAAGAGACGCATGAGATAATCAGTGGGTGTGGTAAGTGCTGGGAAGGAAATGAGCAGCTTGGTGTGATGGGGAGCCTACAGAGGGGTCTTCTTTAGACATGGCAGATGGAAACCAACTCAAGATTTCTACCTCCAAACCTAAAGGACGAGAAGGATTAAGCCATATACAAGGCGGGTGGAGAATGCCAGGTGCGCACAATTTTTAACCTGCCTTTCTTCCCCCCACTGTATATAAATGTCACCATTCTTTATATAAAACTCTTGTGGTAATGATGTTTTAGAATTCAGACTTTTTTAAACATGTGGTTAAGTACATACATTAGGTAACATTTTCAGCTGTGTCTGGGGCAGCACTTTGCAATCAATTACATTAATATTTCTATAGTGGAAAAAATAATCATGCTGTATGACCTAATGGCCGTGACCCGCCTCACTTCACATAGGGTTTGCTGTCAAATGAGTCCTGGCTAGAGAATGTTTTGCTGCTTAGTTAAATTGTATATGAACTTTTGATTTTCTACACCTTTTGGATTTCCCAATCACAGGTTGGAGGACTGTGAAACAGTGTTTCAGGGTATAAACATAATTAATTATGCTAATGTCACATTTTAAAATATTTATCCTGTTTCCACTTAATGTTTAAGTGGGATAAATAAAATGTTTAAGCTGTGATAAGTATTCTTCCAGCCATGTGCTTGTGCACATTAATGATCCTTTCCTTAGGAAAGACTTGCAGGAAAGGCAAAATTTTATCTCTTCGCTCCAAAATTTTATTGATGGAAGATGGATTGACAGGAGAAAAGCATATGGATTTATGTAATGTAACTTTTTATGTGACATGGGACCTCTCTTAAGAACGTGAAGACCCCAAGGAGCAGTGAGAGCTGAACACACGTGCAGAATTGGACAAAGAGTAGTGAATTGTGAAAATACGACAAGACAAAGCCTTGGTCTAGGATAACTGGGGAAAAGTAGCTGGGACTTTAAGCTAGTTTGTACAGATTAGGTGTACAGATCTCTGGTGATAAGAATGTTACTTTCCTTCTAGGATAGAGAGGACATCTTTCATGTGGAAGATTTATCTCCTGCTTTTGGGAAGAAAAAAGAGGAGTGCATTTGTTGTTTTCCTAAGTACCATTAGATCAGAATAATCTTCTGTGCCAAACTGGCATATTTTAGGGTGGCATATTATGCCACCTTTCATATTCAATTGTTATGTAAAGGGTGTGCAAGAAATTATGTGGATTTCTTATATAGATTTTATATTTTAAAGTAATTTATCAAATCTGGAGCAAAACAAGAAAGGCTTGCTAATTCAGCAGCTTGGTGGAGGGTGAGTATTTTCATAATATCATATCTGTTGCTCAAATTTTATAACTTTACACTCGATCTTAGCCAAAAGGCTGAGAAGCGATACAAATTTTATAACTTTAAAAGGCGTTGGTTTACTCAAAGATAAAATCATGGTATTTAGTCCTGATTGTTTTTCACTTTTATGCCTTTCTACTCTTCTCCATTGCTAACAGAAACCACATATATAGATAGATTGGGTTATTTTCCACTAAAGTGGCAGTGAGGGGAGAGGAGAGAATGTAATTGGTTTCTTTTCCATATCAAAAAAGACTGAATCAGGATCTGGCTTATAGAAAAGCATCCTTTATTTAATTATGGAACCCTGGGTCATGTTGACAGATTTCTGAGTTGTAATGATCTCTTCTGAGCCTTCATTGATCTGATCATGCATCTGACCTTCCTGATTAAAATCTGCCTGGGGACAACTTCAGAATCTAGTCTTCAAAGCTCATCCTGTTCAGAATGTGATAGATCTTTCGTTTCAGACCAGAAACTTAGTCGTATCAGCTCTGGCTTTAGCGTTTGTGATGTCAAGGCCACATGTCTGCTGTCCACCCTCATAATTAGCCATACCCATGCTACAGCCAGTGCCTGTGGTTTTTCAAGCTAGATGCCAGTTTTGATGAAAGCATCAGCACCGAAATGTCAAATCGCTGCTCTTTGTTGCAAACATTGCTATCTCTGTCAATTCAGTACAAAAGAATATACAATTTTTTTGAGAAGAATGTAAAGCGTTACCTTCCACAATATGAGATTCAAGAACTCTGCCATTATTTACACATACTCACAGAACCAAATGAAATCCTTCTTCAATTTCCAGTCATACAAAATGCACTTCTGTAAGAGTTTATTGAATACACATATATGATGTACTCAGGGCCCAGGTGAATTGTTTATGAACACGTTCTTTCATAGATCCCACAAGGCTCTCATCCTCAGATGTCTATCACTGAGAGCTCTATATTTTAGAAATTGGAATGTCAACATTATTCTTCTTAGAATAAGTGAGGGGACTCTGTGGGTGTGAGTTGTGGCTGGTTGCTAAGAATATCTAATCAGGTGGCATTGCTATAGCAACAGTGTTGCTAGGACTTTAAAGTTTCCCTGCAATCAGTTGAAATTCATAAGTGAAAGACATTGTTTATCTCAGTGGTATTTTAGAGTGATGCTAGCTAACATAAGACTGGAATCCCGTGTTTTGGAAAAGCCCTGATACCCCCAATGAACTGCACTCTAGTTTGTGATCAGTCTATAATCTACAGCTCCAACGTGGTAATATAGCAGTCTGCTTTTCAAAGTGTTTTTGCTTTTACAGTCTCTTCCTAGTCTGAGCTAATTTCCATCTCACTCTTGCAATGATTCACAGAGTAGCCAGACCATTAATCATCACACACTGATTATTTGAAAGGAAAAGTATCTTTTCATGTTTCTGTTATATAGCAAAACACATGAGGATTCCAAAAAATTATATTAGGGCTGGAATTTGTCTCTTCTCCAAAATGAAAATAGCCTTATTTTTCTAATTCTAGTAGTATTTCCTACTTATCTATAATACAGGCTGTTTAGAAGTCATAAAACAGATAGTTGAAAATATCTGTTAACTTCTTTTAATATCTTGTTGTAAACACTTTATATATGTATAAAGAGAGAGAGAGTTGCTAAATAGCGAGATATAAAACATATATTCATTTCCTTGGCAGGGTATTTTTTTAAAAAGGTAACTTCACATATTTTTAAACTGCTTTAAAATTGTCTTAATGTTTGCTCTCGTGTGGTTTTGAATACTTTTTCCCTCAAACATATGCTCAAAATGTTGAATTCGTCAAGGGTTAGTGTTCAAGTTGAAAGCTCTTATGTTTATGAAATATCTACTCTGTCTCATTCCACTTAAAATATTTTGTTTAAGGATTTTATAAATCACTACCTAGTTGGCGGGGGAGGGTAGAGACAGGGGCTTTTTATGTTTCCCAGGCCGATTTTGACTCCTAGCTTCAAGTAAATCCTCCCGCCTTGGCCTCCCAAAGTGCTTGGATTATAGGTGTGAGCTACTGTACCCACCCTCACAATCTTAATGGAACTTAAAATTAGCATTTTTCCCTGGTTTTAGACACTAAACTTTTGAGTGAAGAAAGGAGATTGTGCAACTGTTTCATTCCAGTCTCGTATGTGGAATTTGATTCAATCTAAGGAATTAAAACAACTGCATATTTTTAACAAGCTGAGCACTGGAGCCAGAGAGTTGGTTTTAGGTTAGCTGAATATGGGTTTGAGTCAGGCATGAACTATAAGTAGCCTTCCCTGTTGTATGTAATTTCATGCAGACCCCAAAATGAAATGAAACATAAAACAGAAAATCTTTGAAGATTCCATAGGATAGTTGGGTAATCAATAAAGACTAAGCTGCTTTTAGTCAACATTTTTTGAGAATTAAGTATGTGCCAGGTTCTTTTCTAAGAGTTTTACTGTGAACTCACTTGAGCTTTCTGACAACCATATGAAGGTTCTATTACTTATGATAACCTTGTGATGGTTTCATTATATTCCCATCCTCCAGATAAGGACCGTAAGGCAGACTGAAATTGATCAACTTGTTCAAGGTTGCATGACTACTAAGCATCAGAGTCAAATTCAAACCTAGTCTGTCTCTAGAGCCAGCTGTTAAAACCACTGCTTTGCTCTGAGGGATACTGGGTTTGCGTAGCCTAAGCTATCCTCATAGCTATATTCATGGCCCATGATTTTATTCACATCTTTGCTGGTCTAGAAAATGTTTTTTTTGGTCATCTCACCTGGCGTACACTATCCTCCTCGAAACCTATCTTTTGCAATGTTATCATGAAGTATCTATGAGAAAATCTGTGTAAAGCTTAGCACTGTATCAGTCACACCATGCCCTTAATATGTGGGGCCAATAGTCTTACTGTATTGATTGGACTTGGAAGATACTATTGCTATAGATGTGGATCACACAGCATTGTTTATGGAGCAGATTTAAAGAAATTGTTACGTTTCTGGCACGTAATATAACTTTTAGCAAATCATCTCTCATATGTCTTCGTTTTCTCCCATCTGTGACAAGGTATATTATAATTCCCAATTTTTGAGGTTGTGATAAAATTTAAAGATGAGATGAGAATAGCTTTAACTCAAGCCCTCAAACAAATAGTAATGACAGTTTTTAAAAATAATGTAACTAGTTGAAAATGGCCAAATGTTGTCATCTACCTTCTGCTTCCTGAATTTTCAATTCTTGACCAAAATATTATGTTTAGTATGTTTATGAGGCTATTCAGGATATAAGTATTAGTTTCTCTTTTTGCTACCTGTAGTTTTGTTGCCCTTAGTTCTACTTAATGAGAGAGAAAAGAAAGAAAGAAAGAATGAATGAATGAAAAATAGATGGGCTGTGAGATCGCATGAAGGCGTGTTCCATGCAAACTGCATGGTCTAATGAGTATTCTTTCCTAAGGTGCAATTTCACAAAGGTAATTTAGAAGTATGGTAAAACCCTTACAGATTTGGACTTCTCAATTGTGTATATTTTCTTCATCTTATTACTTACATGAATTTTTGCTCATTTATATTCTAGAGTATTGAAGACAATTTGGCCTAAATTTGAAAGTCTTTGTTCAAGGTTTGACAAATAGCATCTAGTATATGTAGGGAGACCAGCAAATGATTAATAGGGTGACAATGATGTGGTCTTTAAGGGTCAGTATTTGCAAAACAACACACACACACACACACACACACACACACCTTTTCAGAACAAAAAATAGATGTAGAAGCATTTGAGGGACTCAATGGAAAAAAATTCTGAAGCCGGGAGCGGTGGCTCATGCCTGTAATCCTAGGACTAATTCCAGTAGTATTAGAACACTACTTGAGAGGCAGAAGTGGGTGGATTGCCTGAGCTAACAGGTTCAAGACCAGCCTGAGCCAGAGCAAGGCTTTGTCTCTAAAAATAGCCAGGCATTGTGGTGGCCACCTGTATTCCCAACTACTTGGGATGCTGAGGCAAGAGAATTGCTTGAGCCCAAGAGTCTGAGGTTACTGTGAGCTATGATGCCACAGCACTCTACCAAGGGTGACAAAATGAGACTCTGTCTCAAAAAAAAAAAGAAAGAAAAGAAAAATATTCTGCTCATATAGCTCTGTTTTTTCCTCAAATTTACCCTGTCTTTGGCAACAAAAAAACAGACTGAGGAGGACGTAGAATATAAACCTCACCTAATAAAGACCATAGAATTGTTTTTGGACACTTTTCTTGTTCAAAGACACAAACTCTGTTAGGTTCTTCACCTACCAAGTTTGTGTTCAGCAACTAAGAGTGATGAAGACCGTATAGGTGGAATGCGAAACTGTCCCGCTCTCAGAGCTTCTGCTGTCTCTCCTGTGCTCCAGGGGGCTCTCCTAGGTCTCACATTCTCTCCTGACCTGCAACCTTGGGCCTGGGCAGGGCTAAGAAGCTGATGAAGCCATTAGCTCATCCTGCGATATCTCCCTCCACTTCTTGTGACGAGAGTCTTGACCAATTTTTAAAGTGCTGCCTTTGAGACCCCAAGGAATGAAATTGTACAAGAGGAAAATGGATCCAGGTCAGGGGGTAGAAAGGAAGCTTGATTCTGGTTTTTAGAGACCATCTACACATACTGGAGAGGAACAGAGAGGGACTGAGGACAGGGGGCCACGGAGAGGCTGCTGGCTGCTACATGAGAGCCCTGCAGTGCCCGAGGCGCCTGAGGCTGAGGAACATGGGTTGTCCTTGACTGTCCTGCCTCACGCCACCTTGGAGAACTGAGGACCATGTCTCCATAGCTCGGGCTGCCTCCTCTCTTCAGCAGGGGAAGGGGAATTCTTATCATTCTCTTTCACCCCCTTCACCTCATTTCTAACAAGAACACCCTTGGAAATGGGACATCCCCTTCTAAAACTGTGAGCACTGGCAGTAAGTAAACAGTTGGTCATTGAACTTAAAGTGTCTCACGAGGCTTTGTAGCTTATCTTTGACCTTTATGGATGCTACTGGATTTTCACTGCGAGAATGTTTAATGTTTTATTTGGCTAGAGTTTATGTTTTGTTTGGCTAAATTTTAAGGTTATGTCATATTCCTAGAGTATATTAGATCGCTTAATTTTCCCAAGCATGCGTTTCACTTTCAAGAAATGTCTGGAGTGTGTGGAGATTCTCCTTTGTCTACTTTTCTATTTTGCGACTATTATGGCTGACGCTAGAAACTCTGCAAAGATTCTTTCAAAATTGAAAAAAGGTGAAGCCCAGAGAACGCTGCATATATAGTAGTCTTTGATATTTTTTCTTTGAAGAGAAATTTCTGCAAGACTGAAACCTCCACTTTGACCTATCATTAAAAAAGGAAAGCAGGGCAGCGCCTGTGGCTCAAAGGAGTAGGGCGCCAGCCCCATATGCTGGAGGTGGCGGGTTCAAACCCAGCCCTGGCCAAAACTGCAAAAAAGAAAAAAAGGAAGCAAAACTAACATTGTGGAAACTAGAACCATAATACGTTTTTTGTAGACATGATGAGTTAGTCAACTGACTCTCCTTTCATGGAGTATTCCACAACTATAAATCTTTTAGAAATTCATATTATTCGAGTTCTATCTAAACCTTGGGTTTGCAACTTTCATAAACATGCCGCTTTTCTTGTGGAGTTTTTGTGTGCCAGTTGTTTCAAAAGCATTTGAAAATGGATTAGAAAAATTTGGCTGGTGAAGGTTGAATTTTAGCTGTGGCATGCAGTTTTTATGGAACTTCCCATTAACTAGACGCTCAGAACTAATGGTATGTGATAGAAGGAGATCCACACCAATAGCTCTGAAAATCTTTCTGTTCTCACCTTTATTTCAGTGTCAAATGACCCATCAGATCTGATTTTCTGGTATTGAAAACATTCATTTCTGAGTAATTGGATGTGGTGGGTATAAGAGCAAAGGGCTACCTAGGCACTCTTTCTTATGTGGACTCAATAGGATGTAAAAGAGAAAGGTTCAAAGTACAATGTGTGAAAGCAAAGGGAATTCATCACGATTCTCAATTATATTTCCCTTGGAAATAGCAAGATGAAACGCTTAGTGCTTTCGATTTTTAAAGAGCTTTAGTTGTCAGTCAGTCTCCAAGTCTGTGTGTTCCAATTGACAAGATGAGCGTTCTGTAGCCTGAGGCAACTGGCTGAAATTAATGATATAAAACACAGGCAACTTGACAGGAAGTCACTTTACAAAGCTAGTGGTTGTGACTTGGAGAAAATTTGAAATTAAGTCTGTCTTGAAAGAGGGGCCACATTTTGAGAGATATTAGTCATTCATGATCAATCAAAACAGCAGCTTACAATTAAAACATGTGGTTTTACTTCAGCAGCAAAATCTCTAAGGAACCCTTGTGTTAAGAGTCACCATCGCAGGAGTTGATCACTTTCTCTTAGGAGAGAATGTAAATGGAAGATAGATTAAATCATTCTTCACTATTGACAGCTTGCCATTTCAAAAACTTAAGAGTTTAGAAGTAAGGTCAACATTGATTTGCACTTTTGCCAAACATGGTTTGTGAGATGATTTTTCAGGGCCATAGCCAAGACCAACCCAAAGGAAAACTAAGGAATATGCCAATTCCACCACTTACACGATTTCGGCTACTATCATCTTTCAAAGGCACAGGAACTTGAAGCATGAGGGATGTTTGCACAGGTTATCCTGCACCATGTTTCAGCCAAGGGATGCAGTCCTTCAGTCTTTCCAGAAGGGCTAATTTGTGCGGGTGCCATTCTTTTCCTTTTCAGTCCCTTAAGGTATGAAGGAATTGTTGGCTCACTGCTTCTTCTGAAAGCTTGCTTGCTGACTCCTGCCATGGTACTAATTTCTTGTGTTACTTCTACAATCCTCTGTGATCCTCTATTTTCTACTTTTCATTGATGCATAAATCTAAGGTGAAGCCGAATCTCCTAAAATATTGGGCCCCTCCCAAAACTGACAAATTGAGCGGAACGTCTATGCAACTTCCTTTTTCTTGAGCACTTCTGGTAGAATTTCAATGCTTCTATTTAAGGTAGCAATTAAAGGGGCACGTGCATTCTTACATTTAAAAATGTATGTATATACAGATTCTGTGTATTGAAAGGCTAGTTTACAATTTATTGCCAATGGTTAATTTATTTTATAATATCCCATTAAAATATTTTCTATTTCTCAATAATATTTAAGTAAAACTTCTCAACAGTTCTCTGTCACTACACATATAGTGTGAAACAGATACACAGACATGTTGTTTTCTAATTAAACTTGTAAATAAAGCTGTGAGAATGGCTTTGTATTTAAGGTTTGCCCTAGGTATGTAAAAGTCAGCAAAATACTTTCAGTTAAATGTTGTTATTTGCTCTTGTGTAGCCTTTTATTGATTTATTTTTGGCAGTTTTTGGCCAGGGCTGGGTTTGAACCCGCCACCTCCAGCTTATGGGGCCAGCACTCTACTCCTTTGAGCCACAGGCACTGCCCTTGTATAGCCTTTTATTATACGGACAGAAATAAATCAAAGTAAAACAAAACACACACAAAATATTCCAAAAGAAACATTTTACTTGTTCTTGATGACTGAGTAAATACAATTATTTATATTTGTATTAATTTTTGAAATTTTTAGAAGAAAAAGAAGAGGTTAGTGATTTATGGATACAGATTAACAATAATTTTGAGTATTAAAAAAATCTGTATATAAGGAAATTATAATGGTATTCTAAAAAAAATGAACACTTTCAGAATTTGGTTTTGAACCTTTATTATGTTTTAGGGGGAAAGTGCCCTTTTTTTCTGTTTGCTGTAAGAGTAGAATCACTCATTTGAAGTCTAAAGTCGATTGCTTCTCGGCCTTTTGGCTACGATCAAGTGTAAAGTCTAAAGTCGGGCGGTGCCTGTGGCTCATCCAGTAGGGTGCCGACCCCATATACCAAAGGGGGCAGGTTCAAACCCAGCCTCGGCTGAACTGCAAAACAGAAAAATAGCTGGGCATTGTGGTGGGCCCCTGTAGTCCCAGCTACTCGGGAGACTGAGGCAGGAGAATCGCCTAAGCCCAGAAGTTGGAGGTTGCTGTGAGCTGTGTGACCCCAGGCACTCTACCGAGGGCGATAAAGTGAGACTCTGACTCTACAAAAAAAAATAAGTAAATAAATAAAATAAATAAAGTCTAAAGTCAAATTATTTTTTGTAAGTATAAAAATTCAGGAAAATAATGTCTAAATAAACCTGAATATATTTATATTGGCGAGATTTATTTTCAAACTAATGGAGACTGTGGAGGCATTCTCTACCATCTCATCAGTGTTATGCAACTATATGGATAAAGATAAAATTCAATGTTTACCTGTGGTTAATTGCTGAAGATGCTTGTGCATTATGATTAAGAACCCCTGATTGGCTATGGAGGCATTTGGGATTAGATTAATACTGGCTGTGAGGAATGAGTTTAAATGTTTATCATTAAAAAAAAATCCATATGCAAGACATTTCCTATTTTTGTTGTTTTGTTTCTTTTTTGTTTAATTTTTTGATTTCCTGAGCCAAAGAAGCACTTACACTTTTGCCTATTAAACAGTTTTAATGATAAAATTTTTCTGATCAAAACTCTACCCAAACAAGAAATGATTCGAATGAATTTATTTTAAAAAATGGAGAGGATAAGGTAGCAATACATTTAAAAGATAGAGAAAATAAATGATTTCTCTTTCTTTTTACTCTTTTTTATAGATACAAATTTAGTATAAGTCAGGAGGTGTAGCATTAATTAATAAATGTTAGGGAGGCCAGGTACGGTGGCTCACACCTGTAATCCCAGCACTCTGGCAGGCCAAGGCAGGTGGACTGCTTGAACTCAGGAGTTAGAGTTCAGTCTGAGCAAGAGTGAGACCCCATTGAAAACTAAAAATAGAAAAACTAGCCAAGGGTCAATAGTGCCTATAGTCACAGCTATTTGGAAGGCTGAGGCAAAAGGATCTCTTGAGCCCAAGAGGTTGAGGTTGCTGTGAACTATGATGACACAGCACTCAACTCAGGGCAACAGGGTGAGACTCTGTCTTCAATAAATAAATAAATAAATAAATAAATAAATAAATAAATAAATAAAAAATGTTGAGGAAATAGAGACAATATATGATCTCTTTTTCTTTTTGCTCTTCCTGGCTCGGTGCCTGTGGCTCAACGGGCTGGGGTGCCAGCCACGTACACCTGAGCTGGCGGGTTTGAATCCAGCCTGGGCCCGCCAAACAACAATAATGGTTGCAACCACAAAAAATGGCCAGGCGTTGTGGCGGGTGCCTGTGGTCCCAGCTAACTTGGGAGGCGGAGGCAAGAGACTCTCTTGAGCCCAGGAATTGGAGGTTGCTGTGAGCTGTGATGCCACAGCACTCTATCCAGGGCAACAGCTTGAGGTTCTGTCTCAAAAGAAAAAATATATATATATTTTTGCTCTTCCTTATAGGTATTAATGATTTTAAGGCAGGAGGTGTCGCATTAATTAATAAATAGTGATGTCATGGAGCACGCTCATGGCTTCTGGCCTGGGACAGCAGAACATCTGTGTGGAATTACCGGCATGTGAGAAAAAGTGATGTAAACCCTTCAAAAGCATAAAGAGTAAAGGGGAACTTTTTCTCTCTTAAATCTCGATGAAAGGAAGCTTTGATACACAAAAAGAGAATGCAATGTGGCCTGTGCTCCGTTAGCTTAACATTTCTTCTCCTTCATACATTCCAGTTTTTCAGCGAGGGCCTTAATGTGAGTCATTTCAGTGGTTTCTGATAGCACAAGATTTTTCCATTCTCCCAAGGATCACTCAGAACCAGAACTTCCTATAGTTAACCTAGTGAGAACTGTACTAAGTCCCCCTACCACCCGCATGATTTCCCCCAAATCCCTGCAGGGAGAATGTGGGGGAGCAAAGTCAAAGGGAGGACGGCTCGGGAGCTGCAGGCTGGGAGGTGTCACACAGCTGTTTAGGACTCTGGAGTTGGAAGGACCTTCGTGCAAATCCCAGCTCTGCCTCCTTCTAGCTCTGGAACCTTGGTCGAGTTAACGTACCATTTCTAGAACTCAGATTTTGTCAGTGGCATGAGAATGATAATAGAATCAATTTCATAGGGTCTTTAACGAGCATTAATAAAAATATTTATGTAAAGCAAAGTGTCTGGTTCATGGTCAACAGGGAATGAATAGTAGTTATTTCTATGTTTTGTTCCAAAACATTTTGTAATAAGTTTGGTATGCTGAAGGTAACATTTAGGTATTGAACAATCTCTGTTTAAAAAATGTTCTAGAATAGAAGTCAAACCAGGGTCACCAGGGATAGTGTCACAGAAAAAGGTGACATTTTTGGAGTAAAACTCTAAAGGATTGAGGGAAAAAGTGTCCCATGGAGAGGAACTCAACAAGTATTTACACTTTAAAATATTACTCTCTGCTGCTAGCAGAAACCTACCCACCTCAGTGGGGCTCTTGAGATGACCAAATGAAGTAAAAGGAATAAACTTTGCAAGTAAGAGAGACCTACACAGATAATAATTGCTATTGTCATTCAAAAGAGGAAGGGAACATTGTGATACAACTTATTGTCAGACAGAGTTCTATAAGGTTTTCCCTGTTTTCCTTAAAACTGCATTTTCAAAAAATGATCTAGTACAGAGGATGAGAATTCGCCCTCTAAGGCAGATCTCTGCAGAGAAGACACATCGCACTGCCATTACCTCTGCTGTCCACTCTTCACTGAACGTCAACAGTTCCTTAAGAAATTTGAGAATTGTTCTCTGCCTAGAAGAAGGACTCAACATATTTTATAAAACCATTCTTGAGTTCTCAAACAAAGACCATTAAGGAAATCAGAAATTTTCTTATCCTTTTGTTGACAATAACTTCAAATGATGTAGCTCTTTCAAAATTTTTTCTTTAATAGTCTACGAATCATGAAGTCGCCTGGAGAATTCAGCCCCACCCGAATCAAAACTAGCACTGAAAACCCTTGCATGTGTGGGTTTTTTCAAAAACCTTCTTGGTTCTTTAAGGATCCAGCTGAGGCCAAAATCACCAGATGACCACTTCTGGTGATTTAATCTGTTATTGTATATCCTCTCACTTTCCATTTTTATCTTTAGACAATGGAACTTAGTAACATTTTCTTCAATACTTTTACTGAAGTTTAGGACTTTGAAAAATAAAGGGACTCATTAATGAGAAACTTAAATAATTAATTGAAAGAAGCTTTACCTTGCAGAGGTTCAAAACTGCCAGATGATGTAATGCAAACTCTAGCCTTGCCTCAAGTTTAACAATAATGTGTGCTACTCTCCATTAAATATTAACCGATAACCTCAGGTGATGCCTCACGCCTCATTCCTTTTATCAGTTTTTAAAAATGAACTTTAAGACGTGTAAAATTTACATCCCCTTGGAAGCGAAGTATTTCCCCAACGCTGTATGAAAAAAATTGTACAGAAAACCTCTAATAATGAATTTTGAGTTTTGAAAGCATATTTATGGCAAAGTCAGGGAAGAAATCCAGACTGTGGGTTACTGGGGGGCAGAGTGGTAAATCTTTATTTTTATTTACCGTTATTGGATTAGGGAAATTTCCTACTTATGTGATTTCTTTTCAAATGTCAAGAGCCTTATTTATCTTGGAAAATAATTTGGCTATTGTATGGAAAGGTCATGGCCAACACTCCTCTAACAAAAGGTGGGTTATCAAGAGAAAAGCATAACAAATTTATTTAATCAAAGTTTGATGGGACATAGGAAACTATAGAAATAGAGACCCCCCCCCCCCAAAACCCAGAGAAACCTGTCTATTTTTAAGCTTAGGTTTGATGAAACATGGGCAGCTGTAGAAATACAACTGGACAAAGGGCATGAGGTAGTGGTAATGGACTGGGGCTGGGGCCCAGCAAGGCCTGTCCGCTCGATTTCCACCTGGCCTCTCTGTGGAGCATTCCTTCTTTCTGGGTATGGGGGAGGGCCCCTTTGGTGTGAAGGTCTTCCTGAGAAAGAAGAGAAAAGGCAGAGAGTGACCCTTCTAGGTTTTATGGCTTGCTTTGTGTGAGGGGAGAAGTTTCTATGATCTGCCTTTAGGGAGAGGAATTCAGGTTTCTATGAATTGCTTCTGGGAAAGAAAGGGGAAGAAGATGTGAGGACAGAAGGTCAGAGGCACCTTGTTTCTGAGGCCTTTCACTCTCCTTTCATTGAAAGTTCTCAGCATGCCACGAAGCTATGCTTCAGAGTATTGAAAGTTCTCAGCATGCCACAAAGCTATGCTTCAGCGTATTGTGTTCTAGGCCCCAACACTATCTTTATAAAGAGGTGGCTTTCTGAAATGTGTGCAAGTATTTGCCATGTAGTGAAAGAGACATTTTATTGTATATTTATGGAAACCTCTGTACCTCCCAGTGTGTTTGCTTGTTATTTTTGTGTTACATATAAATAAGTATTAGGTCACTGGAGCCATAGCTTAGAGGAGCTTGGACCCTAAAGGGAAAGAAAAGACACTTAGATAAATGTATTTTAGGAATTAACTGCATTATAAAACATTAACTATACAAAGAGTAATGCTTAAAATCATAGTGCTAAGCTTCCCACCATGAAGCTGACAGTCCTTGGGTGGGTTTCTTCACCTCTCCCATTTCCCTCCTTTTTCAAACCTTCAGGGCTTCTAAATGTTTCCCTCATTTGGATAATTTTATATCAATACATTAATCTTGACTTAAAAACTTGGATCAGGTAGTCAAGCAAGATTTCTTCTACAAAAATATGTCTGTGTATGTATGTGTGTGTGTGTGTGTGTGTGTGTGTGTGTTTCCCTACTTGTGAAAAGAAAGTTGTCCATATAGTAATGTAGCTGATTCTATCTGATGATACAAATAAACTGTATAGACCAGTGGCTCTCAACCTTCCTAATGTTGTGACCCTTTAATACAGTTCCTCATGTTGTGGTGTCCACCAACCATAAAATTATTAATTTTATTAATAATAATAATTAGGAACTGTATTATAATAATTATATTGTATTATAATATAATATAATCATTATTGTATTATGCTGTATTATTAATAATAATTATTAGGAACTATATTATAATAATCGTATTATATTATATTATGATAATGTATTATTAATAATAATAATAACTATTACGAACTGTATTTAAGGTGTCTCAGCATTAGAAAGTGTGAGAATCACTGTTATAGACCATATTTCTTTTTTTTTTAATTTTTATTAAATCATAATTGTGTACTTTGTTGCAATCATGGGGCACAATGTGCTGACTTTATATACAATCTGAAATATTTTCATTGAACTATTTAACGTAGCCTTCATGGCCTTTTAATCACTATATGAAGACATTTATATTCTACTTTTAGTAATTTTCACTTGTACCCTTGTAAGATGCACCGTAAGTGTGATCCCACCAATCACCCTCCCTCCACCCATCCTCACCCCTCCCCTTCCCTCCCTTGCCCCCCTCCCCATTTCTCGTGCTATAACTGGGTTTTAGCCTTCATATGAAAGCTATAGATTAGCTTCATAGTAGGGCTGAGTACATTGGATACTTTTTCTACAATT
The DNA here is from genome assembly GCA_963574655.1 of Perodicticus potto. Lineage (NCBI taxonomy): Eukaryota > Metazoa > Chordata > Mammalia > Primates > Lorisidae > Perodicticus > Perodicticus potto. The sequence goes on from CAUYRH010047363.1 coordinate 62,154, forward strand.
CTTGAGATACTTTGCTAAGAAGAATATGTTCCAGCTCCATCCATGTAAACACAAAAGAGGTAAAGTCTCCATCTTTCTTTAAGGCTGCATAGTATTCCATGGTATACATGTACCACAATTTATTAATCCATTTGTGGGCCGATGGGCATTTGGGCTTTGCCATTCGATCCTTTAATTCCTTTATTGGGTATATACCCTGAAGACCAAAAATCACATCATAATAAAGATATTTGTACCAGAATGTTTATTGCAGCACAATTCATAATTGCTAAGACGTGGAAGAAGCCTCATTGTGGTTTTAATTTGCATTTCCCTGATGATTGGTGCTGTTGAGCAGTTTTTCGTGTGTTTATTGGCCATTTGCCTTTCTCCTTTTGAAAAGTTTCTGTTCATGTCTTTTGCCCACTTTTTAATAGGGTTGTTTGTTTTTTTCTTGTTGATTTGCTTGAGTTCTTGTAAATTCTGGGTATTAGATTTTTATTGGTTGTGTAGTTTGTGGATATTTTCTCCCATTTTGTAGGTTGTCTATTTGCTCTGTTGATTGTTCCCTTAACTGTGCAGAAGATTTTTGTTTAATTAAATCCCATTTATTTATTTTTGTTATTGCTATTGGAGGCTTGGTCATAAATTCTTTGCCTAGGCCAATATCTAGAAAAGTTTTTCCTACATTTTCCTTTAGGATTCTTATGGTTTCAGGCCTCAGATGTGAGTCATTTATCCATCTTGAATTAATTTTTTGATTGGTAAAAGGTAGATGTCCTATTTCATTCTTCTGCATGTGACTGTCCAATTTTCCAAGCACTATTTATTGAATAGAGCTTCTTTGCCCCAGTGTACATTGTTGGCTCCTTTGTCAAAGCTAAGTTGGTTGTAGGTAGATGGTTTTATATCTGGATTCTTTGTTCTGCTTCATTGATTTATATCCCCATTTTTGTACCAATAATATACTGTGAAATGGAATAGAAAACCTAGAGATGAAACCGGCCTCTTACTGCAGGCTGATCTTTGATAAACCAAACTACACTGGGGAAAACAATCTCTGTTCTATAAGTGGTGCTGGAAGAACTGAATAATCACATGTAAATGACTGAAGCTGGAACTGCACCTCTTACCAATCAGAAAAATTGATCCATGATGGATAAAAGATTTGAATCTAAGACATGAAATGACAAAAATCCTAGAAGAAAGCATGGAAAAAGCTCTACATGATATCAGCCCAGGGAAAGATTTTACGAAGACTCTATTGGCAATTGTAGCAACAACAGAAATAAATAATTAAGCTAAAAGCTTCTATGTACAAAAATTAAAGCAGATAGACATCCTTTAGAATGGGAAAAAATATCTGTATGTTATAAATCTGACAAAAGGTTGATAACTAGAATCTACAGAGAATTCAAATTACTCAACAACAAAAAAAAGCCAGAAATCCCATCTACCACTGGGCAAGAGACACGTATGGAACCTTATATGCTGAGTTTGACAGTTGTTTTGTTATCTCTGACATTTCACTTTGATAATTCCTGGCTTTTTTTTTTTCTTTTACATGAAGGTATATCTTCATTCTTTCAAATGCAAGTTTTGGCTTGTGATTATCTTTCTGATTTATTTTTTAAAGGAATGTGTATGAAACCATGGGTAAGTTAAAAAATTGTAGTATTTGTGAATATGAGTTCCATCATGGAACAATGCAGTGCAGACAGCTCAAAATATCAACAAATTGTTTGAGAAGGATGTGGCTAATGAACGCATAGTATGTTGATGATTCGAGAAGTTTCATTTTGGTGATTTTTAAATTTGAAAATGAGCCACATGAGTGACCTGAGACCAAGGTGGATAATGATGAAAGCTGTAATGGAAATGAGTTCCTTTTAACCTACCCATGAATTATCAAGGTTTGATGTTAGTATTACAACAATGTTGGACCATTTAAAATAAATTGGCAAGGTGAGGAAGCTCAATAGATGGGTTCTGCATGAATTATGGAAAATATTTAAGCAGTACAAATTCACAAGCAGAAAAGTATTACCTCTGAGTGATTTCTATAAAAATAGATTGGGAGAAATATTTCATATAAATATGTACATATTAGAATAATGGAAATATGGATGCATACCTTATATTTCATATTGAATAAAGAAATTACATATATATATGTAATATATGCTATGGAATTAACTAAATAACCCAAACATACATTCAACATGATGAAACTGACATTTATTCCTATTATAATAACAAGCAAAGCAGCAATTGAAAACCCACAACCTAGTCACGTTACCGACACAGCTGTGCAGAAGTTTTTTAGCTTAATTAAGTCCCATTTAATCAATTTCATTGTTGCTGTGATTGCCAATGGAGTCTTCCTCATAAAATCTTTCCCTAGGCTGATGTCATCTAGAGTTTTTCCCATGCTTTCTTCTAGGATTTTTATCATTTTGTGTCTTAGATTTAAATCTTTTACCCATCATGAACCAATTTTTGTGAGAGGTGAGAGATGTGGGTCCAGTTTCAGTTTTTTACAAGTAGTTATCGAGTTCTTCCAGCACCATTTATTAAATAGGGATTCCTTTCCCTTTTGTTTAGTTTATCAAAGACTGGATGGCGATAAGAGGTTAGTTTCATCTCCAGGTTCTCTATTCTGTTCCATAGACCTACGTCTTTATTTTTGTGCCAATACCATGCTGTTTTGATCACTGAGGATCAAATCTGAAGTCAGGTAGAGTGAAGCTTCTGGCTTTGTTTATATTACTAAGAATAGCCTTGGCTATATGGGGTGTTTCTGGTTCCATATGAAGTGACGACCTATTTTTTTGAATTCCTCAAAGTCTGATGTTGACATTTTAATGGGGATTGCATTAAATCTGTAGATTGCTTTGGGTACTATAGACATCTTAACAATGTTGATTCTTTCCAGCCAAGAGCATGGTATATTATTCCATTTATTAATGTCTTTGGCTTTTCTTAGGCTTTCATAATTCTCTCTGTAGAGATCCTTCACCTCCTTTGTTAGAAATATTCCCAAGTATTTCATTTTCTTTGAAGCTGTTGTGTCCTTGATTTGCTTCTTGATTAGTGTATACAAAGGCTACTGATTTGCGGACATTGATTTTATACCCTGAGACATCAATGTATTTCTTGATCATTTCCAAGAGTCTTGTGGTTGAATCTCAGGGTTTATCTAAGTATAAGATCACATCATCATCAAAGAGTGAGAGTGTGACCTCCGCTGCCCTCATTTGGGTGCCCTTTATATCCTCCTTCTCTTGCCTTACTGCATTGACTAAAACTTCCAGCCCTATGTTGGATAGTAGTGGCAATACTGGGCATTCTTGTCTGGTTCTAGCTCTAAGTGGAAAATGTTTTCCGTTTTACTCCATTCAGTAGGATATTAGTTGTGGATTTGTCACAGATGGTTTTTTAAGTTTAAGAAATGTCCCATCTATGACAAATTTCTTAAGTGTTCTTATCAGAAAAGGATGCTGAATTTTGTTGAATGCTTTTTCTCCATCTGTTGAGAGGATCATGTGGTCTTTGTTTTTGCTTCCATTTAAATTATGTTTATGGATTTGTATTTTTTATTGTTTTATTATTTTTTCTCTTCTCTCTATATATTTTCAAATAGCTTGCTAATTCTTTCTTCTGCTTGGTTAATTCTGCTGCTGAGAGACTAATGCATTTCTCAGTTTGCCAGGTGAATCCTTCAGTTCCAGAACTTCTGCTTGATTCTTTTATTTATTATTTCAATCTCTTTGTTAATTTTTTTATAGGGTTCTGAATTCCTTGTCTGAAAGGTCATGTATCTCCATCACTACAGGATTGATCACTGATATTTTATTTAGTTCATTTGGTGAGGTCATATTTTCCTGGATATTCTTGATTCTTATAGATGTTCATCAATGTCTGGACATTGAAGAATTAGGTATTTATTTTAATCTTCACAGTCTAGGCCAGTTTGAACCTGTCTTTCTTGAAAAGGTTTCCAAATATTCAGAGGGAATTGAGTGTTATGATCTAAATCATTGGTCACTGCAGCTATACCAGCTGAGGCTGTCTCAAGCCCCCAAATGCTGTGACTCCTTCACACTTGTGGTAGTACTGCCTTGGTGGACTTGGGTAAGGCATTGGAGAATGCCTTGGATTACTAGGCAAAGTCTCTCACTCTCATCCCTCTCTTTCTGTGCTAAGCTACAGGAGTTGAGTGAAGTGAGATGTGGGCACTCCCTATGGCCCGGTCACACCTAAAGCCAGCCAAGTCTCACCCAAAGCCCATCGTGACTATTGCCTGCCCAACTCTTATGTTTTTTCAAAGCCCAAGGGCTCTTTTCTTTAGTCAGTAGATGGTGAATTCTGCCAGGTCTGTGTCCTTCCCTTCAGGGTAGCATGATTCCTTCTGACCCAGGGTGGGTCCAGAATTGCCTTCTAGGAATGAGGATCAGGACTCAGGGATTTTAGGAGTCTGCTTGCTGGTCTGGTACCCAAATTGCAAAACATAGTTCCCTGAACTCTTTCCTTTCCTTTCCTAAAGTGGAAGAAGATGCTCCTTGAGCAATACTACCTATAGCTGGGTAGGGGTGACACAAGCACTGGTTTGGCCACTGCCGCTGCTGTCTCGCTGGGTCATGTATACTCTAAGTCCACTGGCTCTGAGCCAGCAAAACTGCAGGAATTACCCAAAAACTGCAGCCTTTTGTGGCCTGACTGCCTTATATGTTTAGTCTAGGCTCTAGGCTGCTTCTTGTCAGCTGGTGGTATTGCCAGCCAGAACTTGGGTTTCAGAGTGGAGGCTTTCCTTCTGGCCAGGCTGGTCTAAAAGCTTCCTCCATGGACACCAGCATATTTGTCCTATGTTCCCCTGTGCCGGGGTGGCCCTGAGTTTAATGCAAACTCCCACAATCACTTCAGGGCCCCTCCCTCAGGCACACAGATTCTTTCTCTGCTGGGTGTGCTGGTGCTGCCCTGCAGGGGTGTGTGTGTGTGTGCATTTGAGGGGATGAAGGAGAGGTGGCACCCACGATGTAAGACTGTCTTTTCTGCCCTCTTCAGTGCCTCTTTCCTTGATATCATGTTAAAACCAGGTAGTGTGATTGCTCACCTGATTTTTTGTTCTTCTCAAGGTACCTGCTTGCATGGATAGTTGTTGAATTTTTTGTTTGTGGGGAGGGTTGGCCATCTTCCTCTACCACCTTCTTTGACAACACTTTTCTTCATAACATTTGTTCATAATGGTTACAACTGTGTTAAATGGTTATTTCTAGCTTTTCCTCACACCCTGCCTCCTGTAGGTTTCAAGAGGGCAGCAACCTTGTATTATTTCCTACTAAACTGCTAGTCTAAGAACAATGCCTAACACAGAAGCGGTGCTTAATAAAATTTCTTGAATAAATGAATTAAAGTACAAATGAACACATTTCAAAGTCAAAAGTGAAGTACAATTACAAGTATTTGCAATCAGTGAAAATTGGAGAGCCACGGTTACTTATCTATACCTTGGATATTCCAAATGCCCAATATGTTTAAATATGAAGTGTTTAGATTTTAGCTTAAAGGCTTTGAAATGTGAATAATAAAAGCACTTACCTCCAGTAATATCTCAAAAATAGCTATGATTCTTTAAAATGCATACTCTGCATACACTTACTAGACACTCCTAAAAATGGCAGTCAATGCTTTAGCACGGCATTCAGAGACATGTAGCGTAGTGATTCTCAAGAGTAGCAAGGTCTTTGCTTCTTCTTTTCTCTGTCTGATTCCCCAGCACAGAAGCCTGGATAAAGTTGAACTGTGTTCCTAGTGAGTTTATTCAGGGCTGGGGCTGATATCCTGTGGGGTAGGACAACTCATAACAAACCAAAAAAGAGAATATTTTTTAGTTTAAAGGGTAAATTGGAACTCCCAAAAATAAAAATGGTAGTATATTGTGTAAACAAGGGAATACAGCCAAGGCAAGAAGCAGAGTAAGTTTGTCCAAGAAAAGTGTTACACAGCCCATGATCCATTTTTTTTGTTCACTAAGCTACACATAAATAATTGATATGAAGGAACAGATTTTAATAAGGCATGTAGATAGATATATTGGAAAGAGCACTAAACTTGACCTCTAGCCTTTAAAATGCATAATCTAAGGAAATAATCTAACTTCTTTGACTATCAGTCTCTACATGTATAACATGCATATATTTGTTTAAGAGGGTTTTGTGTGTGTGTGTGAGAGAGAGGAAATTAAGGGAAGTTGAGTAAGATAAGCTATATTGCCTGATAGCTAGAAGTTTTGCTAAATTTGTTGAAATGTCTTCTTATCAATGCTAGATAAATATTTGGGGTCTGTTCACCTTTTGAAAAGCCACAAATCTGGAATATAGGCTAAGGTATTAAGAGAGCAGTTCTTTTAGGGCTCCTCATTGATCAGACATGTGTTAAGCACCAGTTTGCACTAAGCTTTATACCAAGTGCTATGACTCAAAAGACAAAAGAATATAATCTAACGGAGAAATTAGGGTGCGTATAATACCATCATTATAAAAATGACTTTCAACTTTTAACACTGTAAATAACTACAGTTTAAGGTAGACAGTGATTAGTAAGAGAAGAGGAAGTAAAAGTACTATAGGTATTAGAAGAACAAGAGAGAACTACCGGAGGCTGCACAGAGATATAGGCCAGGCAAAATGGAGAACGCTGGTCAACAATTCCTTCATAAATCAATGTGGCACAAGTATAACATAGGCAATAGTTTCACAGGCAAATTATTTTCTGATGCTTCACTTGAACATTTTAAAATTTCAATTTCCCTGTAGTTGTATAATGAATGTTTTAATTTTCTTTCTGTTATTTAAATGATGTTTGTCATTTACAGAGCCTGTAATGTACCTGTTAAAACTTTGATGATTAGTAAGGAAATCTGGGTAAGCACAGAATAGTTCTAACAATAGATTAAATTGTGAGTGGCTTCAATTCTTTTGATGAAAGTTATAAGACTGTCACACTTGCGAGCTAGTTCCTCAGCAGCATAAACAATTGGCTTTGAGAACATCTTGTTCTGAAGCAAATGCTCAGAGCATCTTGATTAAAGCAAATTTATTTAGAAAGTGAGTGGGGTTGAATCTTATGCAACTGTTTAAGTTTGACATCTTTGGGAGAGGGATACTTACTAAAAGGTAAGGCTGCAAGGGAAAGACTAGTTCCAGAGGAAGGATTTAAAAAATATATAGAACATGGAAACCATTTGAAAATAAAAGTTAGTGAAGTCATGGAAACTGTTAACCTTTGGAAGAAAATTCCGAACTCTGTTCAGGAAAAAGTCATGTACAACTCAACTACCTCTCTGGGATTTGAATCTCAACCCCTATTACTTAGTTCCTTTCAGATCCACACAAATACTGTTTGCTTCCAAAAAATCTTCTTGGACTGAAAAAATACCAAAGTCCTAGATCTGACTTCCTATAATTATAATGCTATCATTTACATGTACAAAATGGAATTACTCAGGGTGGGCAAGTTTAAACTGTTCAAAAGTTCAAATGTTAGATTTAAAGAAAGGCATTATTAGTTTCAAAGGCACAGAATACTTTGAATTACCTACAAACAAATCCTTGTCAAGGCGAGAGAAGGCCTGCTGTGTTTTGGTTAACAGATAAGATGGCATCTGAAATAACACATTAATTGTTTATATACAAATGGATGCTGTTACATGGTGCTTGAAAACAGTTTGTCCTCTTAAGTAGGTCAAGCATTCCCCCCACCAACCTTGTTTACATCAGAGAGATTTAACGAACATAAGTTGCTTTCTTTACAAATATTGCAAAGGAAGCCCAAGTCAAATACCACAAATTCCAAATTAATGGAGCTCAAATTTCTGAGAGGGTGTTGCCTTTTACTTAGGTATTTAAATTTACAATATTTTGTTGCTCTTAATCAGTTGATAATCTGCATGTATCCGCTGGTTAAAACAATTTTATTGAATGTTTGGAATATTTAACTGAAAAAAAACTTCAGATGATGTAATATGGACATGAGATTCTGGATCCTCCTGAGTCAATGTTTAGTTTAATTCTCCCATATTTTAAAGGGCGTGAACCCCCAGCCGCATGGTCTAATGGGTACAGGTGCTGTAAATTTACTCACGTCACTGTCACATTATCTTTTTGACATTCTTGTCCAACTCACACGAGTACACCTGAGCTTACACAAACAGCAAATAGGAGAAACAAGCCAACATTGTAGTTCCTTTGTAAATATTCTTTTATTCTCACTTCACACTTTGAAAGGTCTTAAAAATAACCCAAGCAATGACAGCCATTTTCTTAGCAGTCTCTTCCTCTGAAGACATTTGTAACAAAATACTGTCTTCCTCGGAAATTTTCTCTTCTCTCCTATTTCTTCTTCTCCCCTCTCTTTCCTTCCCCTCTCCTCTTCCTTTCTTCTTTTCTCATCTCTTGCCTGAATCTTAATGGAATGAATCCTCACTGGCAGGGTTAGCATAAGCCAAGCTACAATCCCCTTTTTAATGTATTATATGCAACAGCATATTGTAGCTTTGAGCTACATTTGTAGCTTTTATTTTTATTTTTTAAAAGAAAAGGTATTTGTTGACTTAAAAATGAGGTAGGACTTTGCTTGCAGACTAAAGAATAAAATGAAATCAATCCTCTGAGGTTTATTTCCTTTTCTTTTCTTTTTTTTGTTTCCTTTTCTCTTTTCTTTTTCTTCTTTTTTAGTGGCTTCATTATTAAATAAAACTGCTTTATAAGTAAAACAAAACCCATATACAAATGACTGAAGTAAAGGGATGAAGATTTATCCGCTTTCTTCTCTTTTTCACCCAATGAGAGATCTGAAGACTTAAACATGATTCCCTAAAATAACCAGCCAGCAATTCTGCAAAAAGGAAATCAAAATAAATACATCTTTTTAGAAGTCAGTTATAATTTCCCTTCTGACATTTTTTCTCTTTCTCTTACATGCTCCTTAACCCCTGTTCCTCTCTGTCCCCATTCCACCTCCTTTGGGAAGAGCCAAGGACCCTGTTAAGTCATCTGCGCTTCCCCTTCCTTGTCAGCTAATGCTGCCACTTAAAATATTTCTCATGCAGTTAACTTTGGGAGACTGGTAAATTAATGCCTTCTGATGATATTGATCTAGAAGCGATCCCTAAATAATTGCAGCTAATAGGTTCAGTTTTATGATAGATAAGTATGTTCTTAGAAGTAAATTGTAGTGAACAACTACAATTTGAAGTGAACAATTCAAGGTAGACCTATTTCCTTTGGTTTCTTTTTAAATGAATGAATAATTTACTTCTAAGAAGGTTTATATTCTTCTTACATTAGTACACTTTTAGGTTATAAATAATGCTTAATTATGAGGCTGTTCCTGTGCCAGGAGCTTTGAAGCAAAAATGGAAAAATTAAGCCTTTTGTTTGATTTTATGTAGTGTGACTGTCTTTTCTTTCTTTCTTTCTTTCTTTTTTTTAAGTAGAGACTGGTTCTTGCCCAGGCTCAGGCTGGTCTCAAACTCCTGAGCTCAAGCAATCCACCTCCCTCTGCCTCCCAGGGTGCTAGGATTACAGATGTGAGCCACCATGCCCAGCCAATGACTAATGTCTTGATGATGGAATGATCTTACTTCCTGGTTTCAAGGATTCCTCATTGGATTTAGGTCTACAGAGATCTTTGTTTGAGTCCTGCAGTATTGTTGACTTTTAGTATACCCCTACATCTCTATTATCTTTCCTCTTTTTTGAACCAGTGATGCCTGATCATTGGTTTATAAGACTAGGTTCTAATTCTCATTTCTAACTCAAGGTCTGAATTTATCATTATTTCTCTACAAAAAAATGGATCACACCCTTACTAAGGGTGAAAGAAATTGAGAACTTTCTTTCTGGTCATGCCCATGATGACTTTCTTGCAGAGAATCTTTACAAGTACATTTATTTGTGAGTTCAGATTTCAGATAATTAGCTTTACTCAGAATCAAGAAGTTCAACTTTTTTGGGGGGGGGTGTTAATAGATTAAAAAAAAGAGTGGAATTTCATAAACAAATACTCTATTCTTTCTCCTAAATGTTTCCAGCTTTTCTAGTCACAATTGAGAAAACCATTTTAAAATAAACATTTAATCTTGGAATAGTTTTCGATTTACAGAAGAGTTGCAACAATATTAAGTTAAAAATTAACTCAGTTAATTCTTTTCTTTTTTTTTTTTTTGAGACAGAGCCTCAAGCTGTTGCCCTGGGTAGAGTGCTGTGGCATCACAGCTCACAGCAACCTCCAACTCCTGGGCTCCAGCAAGTCTCCTGCCTCCGCCTCCAAGTAGCTGGGACTACAGGCGCCCGCCACGATGCCTGGCCAGTTTTTGGTTGCAGCCATCATTATTGTTTGGCGGGCCTGGGCTGGATTTGTACCTGTCAGCTCAGGTATATGTGGCTGGCGCTTTAGCCGCTTGAGCCACAGGCGCCGAGCCTAACTTAGTTAATTAAGTGTCCCCTCTAACTGGCACTTCGTTTCCCCAGCCATTAACATTCCTATAGTATAATTAGCACAGCTAATGTAGCAATATTGACACGTTATTATTAACTGAAGTCCATGCTTTATTTGGATTTTCTTGGGTTTTCCTAACGTCCTTTTTCTGTTCTAGGATCCCATCCAGGATGCCGTGTTACAGTCGGTCCTCACATCTTAGGTTTCTCTAGACCAGTGGTTCTCAACCTTCCTAATGCTTAGCAATGAAAATAATTTATATGGTTGGGGGTCACCACAGCATGAGGCACTGTATTAAAGGGTTGTGGCATTAGGAAGGTGAGAGCCACTGCTCTAGACTGTGGAGTTTCTCAGACTTTCCTTGTTTTTGATGACTCTGGCAGTTTTGAGGAATACTGGTCATATATTTTGCAGAGTGTGCCTCCCTTTGGGTTTGTTTAATGTTTCCCTCTTGACTAGGTTGGGAATGTGGGACTTGGGGAGGAGAACCATAGAGGTAAAGTGCCCCTTTTCAAAATCTCATGTTGCGGGTACATACTACTAAAATCGCTTATCACCGATGATGTGAACTTTTATCACCAGGCACAGGGAGTATGAGGCAGTTTGGTGAAGTAGTGTTTCTCCATGGCAAAGTTACTCTTTATTCTCCCTTTTAATACTCTTTAGGAAGCCACTATGTTCATCCTATACTTAAATTGTAAGGAGTTATGTTTCATCTTGTTGAGGGTGGAGACTACATAAAGAAAGTATTATTTGGAATTCTTCTGTATGAGAGATTTGTCTATGCTCGCTCGGTTATTTAATATTCATTATGGACTCAAGAATATTTACTTTATAATTTTGGTTTTAATCCAATACTTTTTTATTTAGTTCTTGTTTATTGTTCCAGTTCTGGCCATTGTGTGCTCTTATGGTTGGCTCCTGTGCCTCTTTACCATACTACCATCATTGTAGGGTTTTGTTTTTGAGTGCTTCCCTTTTCTTTCTGATACAACAAGATGTTCCAAGCTTGGAATCCAATCTAACCCTTGAGTCCTGAAAGCACCCTTTTGTCTGAAGAGCACTGATTCTTTTCGTGGAAAATGGACTTAGAAACCAAGACTTGGGTCCTAGGGCAAGAGAAACCAAGACTTGGGTCCTAGGGCAAGAAGTCTTGTTTGATATTTTATTTGAGAAGAACTCTGGCAATGTGGCAATGAGATGTATTAGTTAATGTAATTTTTATTTCTGAAGAATTTGAGTTCCTATATCTATTTGAAATCTTTTAGAAAAAAACAGAAAACTCAGTATCTACAGAAGAAAGCTCCCTATTCAAAAATCATAGCAGGTATATGCCATAGGTTATGATAGTAGTTGATGTGATTTTTTTTGATTGCTGTGACATATTTATCTTGATAAGTTTACTTTTATCACTTAACACCTGTATAAAATTAAACTAAAATCCCTAATGATAACTTCTTGTTATCTTTTCTGTGATGAAGAGGTGGTATAATTTTTGCATATATACAAATAGGTGCTTTAAAATATTTTAATAAAACATTTCAGGTTGAAAAAATACGTGCAGAAAGTAATATAGTAGACATTGATGTATCTCAGTTTAGCTTAAGAAATAAAACTTTTCAGTTTTTATTCCCCTTTCTCTTGGCAAAGTTAAATATGATCTTGAGTGTTTTATATTACACTAACTTTTCATGCATCCTGAAACAATATGTAGCATTTTTTCATATATTTTTAACACTATGTAAATGGTCATAAACCATAATCATTATAGCCTTTTTCTAGTGAACCACATATTTTTTAGATATTTTTTCGGTGTTGCATTAAGTTATTCATTTTCTTTCTTTCCTTCTTTTTTTTTTTTTTTTTGAGACAGAGTCTCATTTTGTCGCCCTCAGTAGAGAGGTGTGGTGTCACAGCTCACAGCAACGTCTAGCTCATGGGCTTAGGCGATTCTCTTGCCTCAGTCTCCCGAGTAGCTGGTACCACAGATTCCCACCACAACACCCAGCAATTTGGCTTGTCCGGGTTTGAACCCATCACCCTTGGTGTATAGGGCTGGCACTCTATTCACTGAGCCACAGACGCCGCCCTGGGTTATTCATTTTCATTGCTATAATTTGATTGTATTAAAATAGTATAATTCATTCATTCACTTGCTGGTGGTCATTAAAGTTGTTTATAATTTTGTATTTGTTTGTATTAATACAAACACTGCTATAATGAAGACAAATAAGTTCTTTTGGTGGGTTTTTGATTTGTAAACACATAGCCCCCACTTCCTGTTTCCAGGCTCCATGTTCAACCATTCATCATATGCCATTCTTATTTAGAATTAGCATACAAAAATATTCCCTTATTGTTGGCATCACAAAATGCAAAACGCTGGTCATGCATTGCTGATTTCCTGATGTCAGCATTGTTCTGATGTCAATAGTTTGTTTAATAAGATCTTCAGTATTGACAATCTATTTTTCATTTATTCAAATATGTAGATAAAATGGTGGTTACAAGCTTGGCATCCAAATTATTTACCTTATTGTAGGGGTTTTCAAGCTGCCAATCTAAACCCATTAGTCCCTGATGGGATCACATGAGTAAGGTGTGTGTGATATAGGGGCACATTCATATATTTAGAGTTGGTCCTCATTATTTGTGGATTCGTTATTTGCCAACTTGCCTACTCATGAAAATTTACTGGTAACCCCCAAATCCACACTGATGCTGTTTTTGTAGTCATTTGCAGCCATGCACAGAGCATCTGAACATTCAAGTTGTTATTTCAATTAGCAGTTTTCAATTCAGCCCAAGTTACGTGTTTTTGGCCGAGGTTGAACAAAGTGATGTTGCACCTTCTTGTTTCTGCTCTCCTCCTGTGAATAAGTGCTCTCCTCATAATATGTTTTGCACCAAGTTTCTTTGCATTTGGGGGAAGGTTTTCACTGTCTTAACTGGTCACCAAGTATACTGCTGAAGTATTCCTAACATTCCCAGGCATAAGAAGGCTGTGATGTACCACATGGAGAAAATAGATATGTTTGATGCACTTTATGCAGGCATGGTCAGAGTGCTGTCAGCCGTAAGTTTCATGCTAGTCAATCAACAATATATATTAAATTAGATGTCTTGAAATAGTAACCAGATTACATATTGATAAATTGAGGAAAATATTGTGCCAGAGGCTCAGTAGGCCAAGTCCTGTATTCCCCCCAATAGTTTAGAATTCACTAATTCAGTGTTTGCGGTGAATTTCTAGAACATAACTACTCTTAATAATGAGAATTGAAAGTGTGTATAATAGAAAATATAAGAAGACATTTCACCTGGTGAGAAAGAGTTCTATTTTGTGAAATCTTGTTTCAAATATACGTATGCATATAAGTGAGGATGTACAGATGTCTATGAGTTTGGGTTATTGTGTGAAACATTTCTTATTCTTGGATATGGTAAGCACGTTTTTAAGCCACTGATTTATGACAGTATTTAAATTTGAGTTTTCTAGGACTAAAGACTGTGTACATCAATGAAACTAACTTATGAGGTCCAACCAGGTAAACCAATAAATCATTTAATAACAAAATGCATTGCAAGGTCTAAATAATTTTCTAGAAACAATGTCTTAATTTTTAGGCGGTTCGACGAAATTGTTATATCAATTAGCAGTTTTCAATTCAGCTGAATTTATTCAGGATCTTCAGCACTCAGGCTGGTATATGTGCATCTTAAAAGCTTCTAAATATCTTATGTGTCAGGGTCACTGCAGGGTTTTATTTCAGGACTGTTCTGCTCCAAGTCAAGTGGACATAATTCTCCTGGGAGGGAGAGCTAGGAAGATTCTTTCCACATGATTTTTTATGCATGAGAACGACCCTGGGGAAAATACAATCAGAGAAAAGAGAATAGGAAAATTACACGAGAACTCCTTAAAGAACCTAGGGAACTCCTTAGAGAACTTGATGTTGACGATTTGCAATGTACTGATTAGGTTGTTAGTAAGTGGAGTAAATCAAATGTTATTCAATTCAACACTTAAAGTCAATAAAGTTTAAATTACACAAACATTTTTTAGATCTCATTGTTGAATCTCATGTTTCCTTATCATCTCTCCTTTAATATTCAATACTAGATATCCATTAAAAGAGGGTTTGTTGTAAACCACTGCAATAAAAAGTCTAATGTTTTTTAGACTGCCCTAATAAAGACTAAAAAACAACCTTCAAAACTGGCTCTGTGGATGTAATGGAAACAAACATGACTTGAAATTTGTATTTGATCAGTTGCATTTTCTTGTATCATCTAGACTTGTTTTATTCATAATGTGTTTCAGTCCCTCAGAAAAGCAAATGCCAAAATATTAACAATGCAAGCTTTTGAAGGCTTGTTTCATTGCATTATATTGTATCATCTTTGGCTTCAGCTTTAAAGTTTAGTTTTTTTGTTTCTTCTTAGGTAGAAAATTCTTTCCCTGAAGGGATATCATTAACACTGTCAGTGAGTAGGTGCTAAGGGATGTGACAGCCTCTCTCTAAGTTATATTAGCTAGTTTTATTGCCCTTTCTGATGGAATTCCTGCACCTCCCCTGGTGTTGATTGGCCCTTGATGGACTTTGGCTCTTGACTGGTCTCCCCTAAGATGGAACAGTCTCTTTTTGGGCTATGTTTGACATTAGACTGTGGTCCACAGAGTCCTTGCGATCTAGTAAAAACTAACTGAGCTTCCCTTAAAGCCAACTCCCTCGTTAGAAGTTTCCAAGCAATTTCCACAAACTTATGCTTGGGTCTACTAGGTTCTTTTGGGAGGTAGAATTTTCTGAGTCAATGGCCCTTATTAAAGTTCGTGTATTTCAAGCAGGTGCCTCTCATTCTAAAGCACTGTGGCTAGGGTAAAGAATGATTTTGCAATTTCCATTCTTAACTCTCCCTGCCTGACTGCCTTGTTTACCATCTGGCTAAAACGTGTTGCTGTGTCACCATTGCACATTGACTCAGCTAGACTCTGACCTTAGGCTGACCTCAAAACACTCAAGCCAAAGGAAATAGTTAAGTAGGAACTAGAGCAAACAGATAGGCCCACATGCCTTATATGTTTACTATAATCACCTGCTCAAATGGAGGCGATGTTAATACAAATAGGAGTTCTTTTTGCATTAATAAAAAAATTTCTGATGATATCTAATAGCAAATGTAATTCTGAGTAGGAACAGTGGTCGCTTCAGGGGAAAAGAACTGGGTGGCTGGGGTGAAGGAGGGAGGAAGAAGAAGGGTGACTTACATTTCCTTGAACATCCTTTTGGACTTCATACAATTTGTATGTATTATCTATTCAAGAGTAGAAAATTAGAGAAAAGCAAATGTAAGTGAAGACAAAGAGAAGGGAAAAAATAAGCAATCCTGCCTAAATACCTTGACTAAAAAGGAAACATGGGCATACTGGATTTTAAGAGAGCTTTCTTTTTTGTTAATGTGGTTTGTCTTCTGGTGAGTTTGCAACCTTTCTGAACATAAAGTAAATCAAAGTGGGGGGAGGAGGGTGTATTTGGATGAATTTGAATTCCACTTTTGCTGACATGCAACATCTAGTTAAGTGCCATTTTGTTTCTTAGATTTCATAGGGACATTTATCAAAAAACCAGAGTCAGATTGAATGCCAAAGAACATCATTTAGAATTAATATATGTGTATCTCCCTTTTCCTTTTTACAAATGAGAAAAATGAGGGCCACATTGCCAAGCATGCAAGGTTGCACAGGCTTCTAAGACCTGAGTGTGATGCCATGTTAGGGGCTCTTTGCTCAATATGTGTAGTCAGAGCTGGTGACTTACTTGAATAGAGATGGGACTTGAGAATGTGAACGTACGTTCAGGCAGAATATGGTGTGGGTGCCAGGATACCTTGTGATAAAGTGTTAAAAAAATTTTTTTTTTAAAAATCAGAATGAAGACAATGTAAAATATAGTCTGATTTCATTTCACCCTGGAGTGGAAATTTGGATGGGAAAAGGACAGATTTTATGCAGTGATGACCATCCTAACAGTCTCTCTCTCCATCTAGTGTAAGAATTACTAGGTTTGCTCTCCTGGTCTGTGTGTGTTTGCTCTTGTGCCCCCAGGAGAGTGGGAATAGAAACATCAAGGCGTGGAGACTAATTGGGCTGGTTTTCTAAGAAGCAGACTATCAGGGAAATCTTATATTACAAAGGTGAATTTGCCTGAGTAAAGTCTTCTTGTAAGGATAGACTAGGGAGCATGTGAAAAAAAGAAACTGCATTCCAATGCAGTTACTCATTCTTAAGAAACAGGATTCCTAATAGCAAGGGAAATGTGTCAGTCAGAGGGGTTTTTCACCATTGGAGCTGTATTAGGTTGTACCCAAGGATAGGGCTGTGGTTTGGGGCAGAAGTGACTTGACTGGTTCATTTTTACCTCTGTTCTGCAAGAACCCCTGAAAGCATCTTCTTGACACTGGGCTTGTGTTGATGCACTCCATCAGGATGTGGCTACAGAATGTGCTGTGGAAGATGTTCTTCTGATTAGGTCAGTGTTGATTAAAGTTCTTTAACTGCTCCCCCTTGCCTTTGGTATAAAGTCAAAACTTCTTTTTTTTTTTTTTGAGACAGAGCCTCAAGCTGTCACCCTGGATAGAGTGCTGTGGCATCATAGCTCACAGCAACCTCCAATTCCTGGGCTCAAGCGAGTCTCTTACCTCTGCCTCCCAAGTAGCTGAGACTACAGGCACCCGCCACAATGCCCGGCCATTTTTTGGTTGCAGCCGTCATTGTTGTTTGGCGGGCCCGGGCTGGATTCGAACCCGCCAGCTCAGGTGTACGTGACTGGCGCCTTAGCCCATTGAGCCACAGGCGCCAAGCCAAGTCAAAACTTTGTAAGGA
>CAUYRH010047367.1:0-38573 GCA_963574655.1 Perodicticus potto
AGGGCGGGATCACACCTGTGGTGCATATTTGAAGGGTTAGGAGAAAACTTCTAAATACGTAAATACGGGTCAAAAATGTTCTCACAAAGTAATGAGAAAGTCTCTTGAATGTTATCGCAATCAGGTTGATGAAAATATCTCCGATTGTATCTGAAGCCCATACACTGTACCCTATGATTGAATTATTATACACAGCTATGATTCAATAAAATAAAATAAAATAGAATATTAGGAAAGGAAATGATCCCAGGAGGGAACCCAGAGGGAAAGGTGATCAGAGACATGGGTATAAACGTGGTTAAAACTGCAGAAACATTATTGGAAGAGGGGCAATTCAAGAGCTACACGTACAGCACAGTGACCACGGTGAATGACACGCACCGCGTGTCTGAAGGTTGCTGAGAGCGTCGACTTTCTGTTCTCACAACAGAACATGGTCATACTATGAGAGGTGATGCCTATGTTATAAAGCTGGGTTTAGCAGTTCCGTAATGTATTATGTAAACCACAGATATATACAAGTTTTAGTTGTCAATTAAAATTGATTAATTTGAAAATAAAGAAATATTTTCGATTAAGGTTTAATAGGTAACGTTTAAAAGACAGCTATAAAAGACATTATCCTTATGGCGAGGTAGACTTAGAAGAAACTGTTTGAGCTATTGTATGTTCTGATATATTATGACATTGAAAAAAAATACATGATTCAAGCTACTTTCACTGGTGTATAGACCTATACATTTTAGTGCATTCATACTTCCATGATCACAACTGAAAACAGGACGCGCAGCAATTCCACCCCGATTCCCTCACACCATCTCTGCAGTCAGACCTTTCTACTAGCCCCACTGCCTGGCAACTATTGACTTGTTCTTTATCCTCACACTTTCGCCTTTACCCAAGTGTCACCGAATGGGATCACACAGCAGGTGACCTCTCAAGGTGGGCTTCTCTCGTCTAGCGTAAGGAGCCTGAGTGTGGCCGAGTGACTGTGCACCAGTGGCCTGTCCCTCTCTGGGCCTCAGCAGCTCATCGAGGTGCAAGCCAGGTGCCTACTGGGGAATATTCAGGTTTTCAGTTTGGGCAGATGGGAATAATTCTGCCATGATCATCTGTGTACACGTTTTTGTATGAACATGTGTTTCCTTTTCTTTAGGATTCTAGACAGTGGAGTTCCTAGGTCACTTAGTCAATGTAATTTGTCTCCCTGAGAATAATACCAACTGCTTTCCAGCAGGGCTCAGCCGTTTGACAGTGGCAGGAGCGACCCCATGTCCCAGCTTCCGTCTGTCCTGGTCAGCAGTCCTGCTGTCCCTATTCTCCATTGTAACCATTTTCATAGCCGTGTCGTGTGTCTTGGACATTAATTTCAATTTTCCTAACAACTCAAGTGTAATAGCTGAGAACTTTTTCATGTGTTCACCGATTACCTGTATTCTTTTTTGATGAAATTTCCGTTGAGTTTTACTGACATTTTTCTTTTCTTATTATTGACTTTTAATAGCTCTTTATAGATCCCAGGGCCAAGTCAATTGATGAATATTTAACTTGCAAATAGTTTTTCTAGTCTGTGACTTCATTCTCCATCTCTTTATGGTATTCTTCACAGGGCAACTTTTTTGAATATTGATGAAATCCAATTCTTCAGTTTTGTTTTCTCACTTGTTACCTTGCTTTTGGTGTCCTATAAAAACTGTTAGCCTTACCCATGATGATAAAAGTCTTTCTTGTGTCTTATCCAGGAAGAATAGTTTTATGTTTCATACTTAGATCTATAATCCATTCTGAGTTAATTTTTTATAAGGGATGAGACTTAGTTTGAGGTTCATGTCTTTCTATACAGATGTCCAATTGTTTCAGTACTATTTGTCTGAAAAGACTGTTATTTCTCCATTGAATTTTCTTTCCACCTTTGTCAAAATTAGAGGACTGTGTTTGAGTGGCCTGTTTAATTTTCTAATAATCTCTTCCACTGGTCTTTATCCTTTCTCCAATTCTACCCTATTTTGATTATTTTGGCTTTAAATTAGATCCTAATATTGGGTGATGTGCGCCTCCTGGTTGCCAACGCAGCTGGGAGTGGGGTAGTTTTATATCTTCCTTTCTAACCTCACTCTGCACTCTTTTTTATTCCTTTTCATTTTTCTCATTCTTTCATCTTATGTTTTTTTCTTTTGCCTCATCGCATTTGTCAGGACTTTGGTATAATAGTAAGTGAGGGGACAAGGATAGACATCTGTGCCTACATCCTCATTAAAGGGAAAAAGAAATGTCTTCATAATTAGGCGTGATGTTAGCTGCAGATTTTGTGTAGATGCCCCTAATCAGATTGGGGAATGTTCTTCTATTCTTGGTCTTCTGACAGTTTTGTTTAATCATGTGTGGAGGTTAAATACTTTTGTGGGTATATTAAGTTAATCACTTAATTTTTCTTTTTTGTCTTTTGATAGATTGCATTGACTGGTATTTGAACGTTGCTAATAGTTGCTAGTATTTAAATGTTGAACCAGTATTGCATTTCTGGGATAAACCTCTTTACTTCATGGGGTATTATCCTCCTTTAAATTGCAGAATTCAATTCCTTACTGTTTTCTTCGGCACTTTTTCCACATCGTAAAATGATTGGTTTGCAGTTGGTTCTTTTTTTTGTTATATTGTTGTTCTCTGTTTTCAGTAGTGGTAACAGTCATCAGTCAGGAATCAGTAAGTGATGACTCCTCTATTTTCCAGAAGATTTGCAGAGATTTTTTATCATTTCTTTCTTTAACATTTGATAGAATTTCCTAGTGAAATGATCCAGGCATGGCATTTTCTTTTTGTAAAGGATTTTTTTTAACTATGCATTTAATTACCTTCATAGATATAAGACAATTCTGGTTATTTCTTTCTTCTTGAGTGATTTCAGTAGTTTGTGTCTTTTAAGGAATTGTCCAGTTCAACAAAGTTTTAGAATATATGGACATATGGCCATTCATAGTCTCCCCTTGAAGTTTGTCTTGACCGCTATGGTCAAGACACTGACCGTTTCCTATCTAGAACGATGTTTCATATTGCACTTTTGTAACCCCATCCACAGCTCTTCTGCTGTTCATGAAATAGTTCACTGCTTTCCCCAAACATATTACATATATACGTACACATAAAGAGAGAGAGAGAAGACAGGGAGAGAGCACAAGGAATTGGCTTCTGCAGTTGTGGATGCCGGCCATACAATGCCGAAATCTCCAGAGCAGCAGCAGGTAGGTGGCTGTGGGAAGAGCTGATGCTCCAGTTCACAGGCAGGATGTCCACTTTCCCAGAGTGACCTCTGTTCTGCTTTAGGGCCTTTCAAATGGTGCGGTGGGCCCTGCCCAGGTTATAGAGGAGAATGTCCTATACTCAAAGTCAACTGATTGTGGACATTATCAGCTTTGCCAAGTCCCCTCACAGTAGCACTAGGTTAGAGCTTAGCTCAATAACATCATAGCCCAGCCACGTCAGCACAGAAGACGGACCATCACATGTTCCTGTGTGCTTCCTGTGTGCTTCTTGCTTTAGAGCAAGAAGGACTCAATAGATTTTCCTCACGTCACTTTAGAGGTAAATACTAGAGGCAGAGAGGTTGATACACTTGTTATTTACTATGAAACATTTAATCAGAAATCTGTCTCCGATCCAGAATGTCTCATGTGTTAATTCAGGATAAAATTAATAAAGATGAATATTAAAATTCCAATAGCATTCTAACAAGGAAACCATAATTTTAAGGGAAATTTTTACTACTTTAATTAAATGTTACAGTTTTTGAGAATATCTTCCAAAACATGCACCAAAATTTATTGCTATAACTCATTGAAAGTCTCAACATCTGTTGACTGTGGGTAAAATTTGTCTGTCCTCAGTGGATGGTTAATATGCAATTACGTAGTATCACATTTACTATTCAGTCATGGAAACAGTTAAACTGACCATAGGGCATACTTGGTTGATTTCCTTCATGTCTTTATTTTACCAACTTATTTTTGGGTTCCTTTTCTATTAAGGAAGAATTATTTTTTATTAAATTTCTTCGTAATGAGAAGCACGTAAAGGCATTTGTTGCTTTCCTGAAAATGTTCTTTTTTCTCCCAATTGTGGTTTTTTTTTTAAACAGGTTTCAACACTTTTTCCTTTTGTTTCAATAACTTATTAATTAATTATTGTCATTAATGTGTTTTTATTTAATTTTATTTTGGCTTTGAGAATATAAAAATGAAGCTTCCAAACAAGATACCTGCATTTAGGGAGCTTAAATTCTTGTGCTGAGAAACAGGTGACCCACTCAGCAGTAAGCCCCACTTTCTGTCTCCCACAGAAGCCTGCTCCACCCAGCTACTTACAAAACAACACTCTGAACACTCCTGCCTTGGAAGATGATGGCTACAACTGCCCTTCCTGGTCGTGGGACTGTCCCAGAGTTGTACAGAGGGAATTTTGAGAGGTTTTCTCTTCTTGTTGTCCAGGGCTCCTTTCTCCAAAATATATGATGTGTGAAGTTTCTAAGGGTTTAATCAATTCATATTCTGAGCTCTGCTTTTTGGGAGCAGGGATAGAATCAATATTCATCCTGATGGGCGATAATATTCAATTTTGTATTTACTACCATCCTATTTACTGGGATGGTTCCGGCTGGCAAATTTGACCTAGTTTTAAATTCTATGTACCATTTGGCATCCTTGTATTAATTTGTATAGCAGCATGTCACTTCTTTGCCTTCTTTTTGCTGAGCGTTACATGAGTAGCATTTTGTGATGGTGTCTTGTTCTGCGCTCTTTACCTGAATGTCTGGCATGTAATTTAAAATAGTTAATATCTCCTGGAACAAAATCCTTGATATTCTTTAATAAGTGATCTTTTCTGTCCTCTTATAGGGTCCATAGATATTCAAACGGATGATCCTATCTGTCACCTCACACAACCGTATCTGCGGGCTCCAGACGAGTATCTGAAATCAATAGGAATGGAGTCATGGTAATTAAATTATAGCACTTACATATAATTACACTTATGTAAAAAATACCCGCCCTGCCTCAGAGCTACTCCTGAGTATGACAGACATAAATCTTTGTAAATGATCCGTTCACCTTGGGGGTAGGGAGGGAAAAGAGCGTTAATCTTTAAAATTATGCCGGGAAAAATTAGGATACTGGAACTATTTCACTTCAGAGAAATCATTTGATTCAAACTCCAGCTTTAAACATGCACTTTTCAATAATTTTTACCTTTGAAAATTAATTTTGATGTAACTCTTTAGGCTCAAAGTAACAACCTCCTAGGCTGTTTGTCCAGAGGGCAGAGGTGAGCAGGCCACACACCTTCCATCCTCAGGGGCACACGGGGGGCTGGGCACTGTAGAGATACTGCATTTAGTCCCACAATATCACTCTCATCATCGTGGATCTGCTGCAGACAATAGCTATGTCTACATGGTACCCAAAATTGCAACTTGAAATTATTTCAATATTTGGCAATATGTAAGTAAAAGAAAATTTTCAGTTTCCATCTATAAAGACACATATTACTGCACAGGCAGTCCCCGAGGTATGAATGAGATAGGTTCTACAGGTGTGTTCTGCAAGTGAGGGGTTTTTGTAAGTTGGAATAGGGACCCTTACCTGTTCCCTGCAATACCCTCTTTTCATAAGTGCAGGTTGTAAGTAAGTCCAATGTCTATATTGGTACTGCCTGTACATTGTTGCCATTTAAAGCATAAGAAGTATTATTTACTGCTTTGTAATCATTGTGGATGTTTGGAGAAAAGATTGATAAAGTTGCAGACTCATTACTCAGGTAGAATTTCATGTTTTGAGAATCCGTGTATGTGTAAAGGAAAAGAAGTGCATGAAAGGTGAACTGTTGGTGACACTGGGCACAGGGTCTTACCTCTGCCTGTCCTGAAACCTCCATTTCTACATCCAGGAAAAGTGTTGTCATGACCTAGCACCATTCCTCCTAGGATCAAAGGACAAGAAATACTATTATGTGATATAAGAGTGGACAATTAAGTTCATCAACTCATCCTGGAAGAAGTACTACATCTCTTACTGCTGAATAACTCTGTGGTCATCTTGGAAGTCCTCCCTTTGGGAAGCTGTGCCCTGACACCTGCACCTGGTCCACCCTTCAGAGGAATTTTGGAACTCTTTCTGGAACAGCCACAAGAGCTGTCATAGTACAAGATAGGACAATTATGTTCACAAAGTCATCCCACAAAGAGTGCTACATACCTCAGTGCTGAATATCAGTATGGTAGCCTTCAAAGTATTCCTTTTGGGAAGCTATGCAGCAACACCAGTTCTCACCCTTCAAAGCAATTTTGGTACTCTTTTTCTGGAATGGAAATCAGAGCTATCATCATATTGCCCTTAACGTCCTGCATATCAGCAAAATGTCTTCCTTTCAAAATTTCCTTTATCTTCAGGTAAAGAAAAAGTCATCAGGGGCCAGGTCAGATGAATAGGGAGAGTGTTCCAATATAGTTATCTGTTTACTGGCTAAAAACTCCCTCACAGACAGTGCTGTGTGAACTGGTGCAGTCTCATGATACAAGAGCCACACCTTTCTCATGCCAAGATTTTGAGGTAAGGTTTTCCTAACTTTTCTCTATTGGTGTTTGTTTGGTCTGCTGTGCTTGTCACAGGTAGCCAACAATTTTGATGCACAAGTTGACAATTTTTTTCCATGTTTTCATCAATTCCACTCAGTACTGACCTGAGCTCTCTGTATCAAGATGCTGTCTCTCCCCTCAGAAAACCTTCAATCTATCTGTACCCTGCTGTTTTCTTCATGGCATTATTCCCATAAACTTGGACTAACTTGTCCCTGATTTCACTTCCACTCTTGCCAAGTTTAACAAGAAATTTAATGTTTGTTCATTGTTCTCATGCAAGCTCTGGCATTCTGGTGACAGCACACTACAACAATAATGAATACCCCTCAGCAAGACACCGCCACACATCAACACAAAGCTGTGGGGCACTGATATACAAAGGTTATGAAATCTTACTGAGTTGTTTGTACAGTGCTGCCAAGGTAAGAGCACAGTGCTAAGTTTTCAGACTTAATTGTCATGTCTCGTATTTTCAACACATGCTGGTCCATCCCCTGCTAAAATGAATTGAAAGAATTTGGGCAGGTCCTATAAAAAGCCACATTTACCCATAGATTCGCCATAATTCTCAATAGTCCTATTCTCAGTGGTGATAATTTTTCTGTGTGGGTATCCAGAGAATGCGATGCAAACAAACCCTTGTGATTTTTTCATACCATAGAAATCTTGGCTCACTCTTTGGGTTGTTATTAATCATACTTATTTTAAAGATAATTTAATTTTAATACTTTGTCAATGAAATTCTCTAGGGCACATAAAAAGTAATCTATCTTGTGCACATCTGCTTGGCTCCGTTTCCTGATCCTGTACAAGCTATCTAATATTTCTGCTTTCAGCTAAGGGAAGTGACCTAAGGTAAAGATGCATAAAGTACATCCTGATCCGTGTTACACCTTCCAAATGTCTTTGGAGTTGCTGCCTACAGATGGTGTCAGCAGCAATGCCAGCCTGGTGTGAGCATCAGGGACCTTCTGTCTGCATCTTATTTGGCTCTTACCTGGCTTGTGCTGCCAGGGACCTTGCTTCCTGCTCCTGGGAAAGGGGGAGCATTGATATTGAGAGACTTTCAAAACTACAACTGCAGAAAGGGTCTGGTATCAGCTGGTCACCCACCATCTAGTGAGTTGCTTAAATATCCAGGACAAAATTTCTTATGTCTAGAAAGTAGCATTAATGCTTTGATACAGGTACTAGACTGAGTATTATGAAATTGCTTTTTTTGTAGGTAAAAAACATCATCCAGTATTAGCAGCATTGTGCATTGCAAGCTAATACTTGGGAATATTTTAACTGCTTCCCCTCAGGCAACTTTACCATCCAAATGGAAAACAACACTCACTATCAGAGTGAGCAACATTCTGACCTGCCCACAGCTTTGCAGAATGGCTTTTGATGAATTATAGCTGGAAGCTTCCTTCTGAAATATCTGTTCAGATTTCCTAGACTATTTCATGAATAGTCTTCAGTTATTAAAGCATAATACTTATTCTTTCTCACCTATTAAGTACCTCAATGAAGTCTGGTAGGTAAATTACCCTATTCGCTTGATTCTAAGATTTCTCTGTCACATACAGGTTTATCTATGATTATAAGAAAAGTATGAATGTGAAGAGGAAGGTTAAACACAAGCATGTCAACTGTATGTGTGGATTGCGAAGAGCATCCTAACTTCAGAAGTTTTCTGGTGAAGGGGTCTGGCGAGAATGTTAATATCAAGAGCATCCCATTTCTCTTGCTTGTATTAGAGACCTTTAGGAACTTGGGAGTCTAATCCAAAAGCATGTGATGAATATTCCTCTTCTGGGTTGGAAAGGCAGTTGGAACATAGTTTAACAGCTAAAGACCTGCCTTCATTGGTGCTTATTTTTTTATTTCATAATCTGCCACCTGAGAATTTTTTTCCTGGAAATGGAACATAAATCTTGTTGCCAGGGAGAATATTAGTTTAAACTTTCAAATAAACTATTATAACCTAGGCCTCAGGTGGAGAAGTTTGTGCAGAAGCACATGGAGAGAGAGATGCGGTGGAAAAGCAAACACCAGCACCTGGCAAGGAGACCAGTAGAGGCTGACGAAGGTGCGTTAAATGCTCCTGATACAAGCACGTGCTTAGCTGAAGCCTGGAGCAAGCTCCACTGGAAAGACCTGAGTGAAACGGTGGGATGAGGATGGGCACCACTGGCCGGCTGCTGGATGCTCGGGTACCATCAGTGGGAGAAACCAAGGTCTGCCTTTAAGTCAAGACCAGCTGGACAAAGAAGTGACTGTTCTGACACTGGGCACAGTTCCAGATGACATCGTGGTGTCTAAAATAATTTTACTTCTGTCCCCAGATTAAAAATGTGAAAAGTAACACATCACTGATATGGGTTATGGATGTATTTCATATCTCAATGAGCTTCTGTGGGGAAGAAATTCAGAAACTGTTCTCTTCTGTTGCCAGATCCTAACAACAGGATCTGGTATGGTGTCACCTAACACCAGGTGAGCGCTGCTCAGGGTGGAGAAATGGGCCAAGGCTTATTTTATCTAATATTTTTTGGCTGCTTTGAATAGATGACCCGAGCTCTGCCCTGTTCAGTGATGTCTATTTTCTGATCTGTATCCACTTTCACTTCTCTTTATCTCTGGATCCAAGAAAAGCGTTTCATAACATGGCACCAGTCTTCCCAGAGACCAAGGACAAGAAGGGCCTTTCTGCACCAGCCACCCTCTGGCACTTTTTTTTTTTCCATCATGTTATCCTGGAATCCTAACACTTCTTGAGCTGACACTCTGCACAATAAATCTGTGATGTTATTATGGCAGAATCTTTGTGAACATTCTGTGACGTTTCAAGGACATAGATACATGCCATTTCCATAAAATGATCATGTGGATTTATTTTGAAGACATCATCACATAGGTTACCCACAATCTGTTTCTAATTCATCAGAATATGTATTTTAGAGGCTTTTCGAGAGCTGAGGCCCTTTCTGTGGAATAGCCTGTGCTAACGGGGGAGTAGCTACAGCTGCCCCAGGTATTGTCACCATGGCTGACTGTGTATACAGCTCCATAAACTGTGAGTATAAATCATGTTTATTGTGTTATAATTAGTAGCACTAACAGTGCATAATATCAATAAGGTCGTTAAATATGTAAATAATAAACAATAGCAATATTAATGCCACTGACAGCAATACTTGATAGCAGTGTGAACATTCAGCCAGCCCAGGACCACATTTCTCATCATCAGGAGACGTGGAACAGAGCCAGTCTCCAGCTCACTGAACTCAGAGTTAAGTGCAGAAGTTGAACGTGGACTTGCTTAGTGGGTGGGAAAATAAAACTTGCATGTTTTCTTCTTCAGAAATAGGGAAATTCTGCATGATGTGAATTAGTTTACAAAACAGTGGATGTTTTGAAACTTGGAAAGTGGATTTGTAAAGAGGCAGGGAAAGTCTTATTTATGTTTTCATTTAAAATGGCACTTGTTAAAATTTGCTGACATAGTTGTCCCTCTATTCCCACTAAATGCCTATGGAGAAATAAACTATATATACCATACACACACACATATGTATATAGACACTCAGAATACCACAAGAACAAGGACTGCCAGTCAATTTATACAGAATGTTAGAAATCTTTTCACTAGCTCCCTGTGAGTGAAACTGGATTACAGAACGTAGCTGATGGGAAGATAATTGACAGGCATCTCAGGTGGGCCCCTGCACCACTGAGCTGGCTGGGAGCAGGAATCCATACTCACACGGCCAAAAGCAAGCCTGTCTAGATGATTCCTTGTTTAGTGATGAATTAAAATCTATCTGCAGGAAAAGAGAAAAGGACTACTCTGAATATAAAGAGAAAGAACAGAGCTGAAATACCTTTCTAATAGGAAAAAAATTAAATTTTAGGAAATTCCATGGCATCTTTCCAGTTAAAAATCACAATGCCAAGATGAAAAGTATACAGCAAGTAGTAAATATCAGAATTAATGCTAGCCAGAAAATTGAGTTATTGGTATGAACATGAAATTTGGGAAGGTATTTATAAGGGAAAAGAGGAAAAGAAAAAAGAGAGAGAAGGAAAACAAACTCTCAGATGTGACAGCCCAGCCTGAAGTAATAGTTTTCTGAAGACAAACAAAACAAAACAAATTGAAGAGGAGAACCATCGCGGACACAGCTGACAAAAAAAACCTGTGGGCGGCTCGGTGCCTGTGGCTCAACGGGCTAAGGCGCCAGCCACATACACCTGAGGTGGCAGGTTCGAATCCAGCCTGGGCCCGCCAAACAACAATGACGGCTGCAACCAAAAAATGGCCAGGCGTTGTGGCCGGTGCCTGTAGTCCCAGCTACTTGGGAGGCAGAGGCAGGAGACTCGCTTGAGCCCAGGAATTGGAGGTTGCTGTGAGCTGTGATTTCACAGCACTCTATCCAGGGTGACAGCTTGAGGCTCTGTCTCAAAAAAAAAAAACCTCTGGGCTGAACCATGGCAGGTCGGCCGTATAGATCAGAGACTGGCTGTGCGGCAGGTCTCACCCATGACACCGCTTCCTTTCCCTTTCCTAAGCCTCATAAGGCCCCACTACAGAATAAGAGCCAAGGATTAACCAAAATTTGAGGACAGCATCCAAAATGGAAAATGAACAAAATACTAAAGGAATCTTGGAAGACAAAGTGATTATGAGTGAAGAAAAATGTCAAGAATTACTGATACACTTAGATAAAATGTACCTGTTCTATTCATGAAGCAAGGGCAGGAGACACTAAAAACAGGATATTTTAAAGTCAGAAAAGCCCTATTGAAGCTTCGAAATATGATAGCTATAATCAAGCAGTTAGTGAGTGGATTGAAATATAACATTGTGGAGATCTCAGAAGAGCATAGCTCTTGAAATGAGAGAGTGAGAACTAAGAGAGAAAATACAGGAAAATTAGAAGGAAATTTCAGCAGCTCCAACATCCTAATGAGCCTTATTTCTTTCTAGAATGAATTTCTTTTGAAAAAAATTGGAAAATTTGTAAGGAAATAAACCAGAAAATATTTTTTTGGAAGTTCTCTGAATTAAAGGCCATGAGTTTCCTGATGAAACGGACCCACCAAGCACTTTGCACAATGAATGGAAATAGCCACACACCAAGACAAGATGTCACGAAATTCAGAAAAATGGGGACAGAGAAAACATTTTATATAATTGCAGAAGAATAAAAAGAACAATTCACACCAAGAGCCAAGAATGGGGACAGCATTGGGCATTTCAAAAGCAACTGAAGATGCTAAAAATGATGGGCAAATATCTTCAAATTTCTTGGAAAATGAATTCTGACTCAGGATTCTGTACTCATTAAACTACCAATCTAAAGTGAGATAAGAATAAGGAAATTTCAAACCACGCAATATCTTTATAAGACTCATGAAATATTTGGTCATTTCAATAAAGTAGTAATGTTAAAAAATGCAACATTAATTTTTAAAAATATGAACTAAAACACTAAAATAAAACAAAACACTCTAAGCCAAAAGTTTTTGTTAATGAGAACTTCTAAACCATCAAGAAATGGATAACGTTATGTGTATGTATTTTTATAGCTTAGATAATCAATTTCTTTTCTAAATCTGACATATAATTTATATCAAAACCCATTTAAATTATTCCAAAAATGAAAAAGAATAATCATCTCACCTATAAATACAGACTCACAAATTCTATATTCAGCTTTTAAAAATAAAATTCAATAAGACATTTTAATAATAATCATTGTTGAACAAGTAAGGTTTATTTAAATAGTGTAAAAAACTTTATAGGAAATTAGGCCAGTTAAGAATTCCATGGACTATACCGATATTGTTGTTAGAGCTGTTGTGCCAGAAACTGTGGTATACAGATTATAAATTTTTAAGATTTAGAGAAGTAAACAGCTGATATTTTTGATAGTGGCTGCACAGGTCGCATGGGAAGGAGGTGCATAAGCAGATGGGGGGTTGACTTCTAGGAACTCTCTAGGATGGGAAGCAGGTTGCTTTGGCAACTGGAGGAAACTTCTTTATTCTGACCTGGGTCAGCATCTTGTACTCAACTAAATACCCTTTTTTTTAAGCATGCCTTTTAAGAGTACCCTTCCTTTCACGCTTCCTCAAAATGAGAATTCAGCTGGATAAATTTTCACCACTTTCCTTAGAGCACTTCAATTGGCAGGAGTTTATGGCAAACAACTGGCAGGTACCCTGGGGCCTTGTGCCTCTCAGGTCTCAGAGCAAACTTAATCTGTGTGGCTCAGAGAGCAGGTGGCCAACCACACAAGTAGTCTCACTCACAGCAACGCAAGGAGAATTTTTGCATGGTAAAGATGGTATTTCATGTTAGTGGTAACTACACGTGTAAGTGTATGAGCACGTGTGTGTAGTTAGAAGCCTGGGCTCTCGTCCATTTTGATGATTAACCCAGGGGAAAATTTGAAGATTTGTGGTTAAAAAGGTTTACAATTTCCTTTCTATCTTATTTTTGACATAAAGGACTGATACCTACCCGATCGACTAAACATATCTGAAGGAATGAGCCCGCGGAATTCCTGACCAAATGGGCTCTACAATCATGCACAACAGGGAAAACATTTGTCCTCAGAGAAGCTGCCCTCTAGTTTTGGGAGAAGGATACAGGGGCTGTGATGCTCCCTGCTTTATGCTGAAAGCATCAGAATCACTTGTTCTGAGAAAACAAAGCCCACCCTGGCAGCATCAGACTTCCATGCAGGTGGGGATTGTTGCCAGAATCTTGCATTATAAGACTAATGTTCAGATGTAAAGGACCAGTTAGTCATATTGTGGGAAATGCTAATATTATAACTATTGAAAATCTTCTTTAAGTAAGAAAAATGTTTTAAATAATGTTCATGTAATTACTTTCTGATTATGATAGTGCAGTTATGATTAGGGGACATATTATGCTTCATGGAGGGGGAGGAGAAGTTGTCCCAGGAGAAATTTGAAGAAAACTCTTTGATATTTGTGTTTTTATATTTGTGAATAAAATTAAATACCTATTGTGACTCTCATATACGGTAAAAATAATAACACTGGTAGAGCTACATGGACAGCAAATTCCGTTTTCCATCTTCTGAGCTGGGAAGGGCAGTCTTCAGGAGGCATGCAATTTCAATGTCTATGAATGGGAGTGAATGGTAATGAATTTTTTTTATTTTATTTGATTATTTATCTATTTTTCATTTCACAATACTCAATACAAATGATTTGCTTACATGAGTGACTGTTGTCATGCTCGAGTCACAGCTATGAGCATGCCCATCTCCAGAACAGTGCTCACCGTTCCCATTAGCAGGTGTCTGTTCCTCCTGGACATCCCGCCCCTGCTTGACTTCCAATGAGTTTATTCCCTCTATGCATTTGTGTGCCTATCATTTAGTTCCAACTTAATAACAAATACATGCAGTGTTTGTTTTTCCATTCTTGAGATACTTCACTTACTATAATGGTCTCCAGTTCCATCCAAATTATTGCAAAAGACATTCATTCATCATTTTTTGTGGCTGAGTAGTACTCCAAGGTATGCCTATTCTACATTTTGTTAATCCACACATGAATCCATGGGTTGACTCCATGTCTTTGCAATTGTGAATTGTTCTGTAACCAACATTTAAGTGCAGGCATGCATTTGATAAAATGACTTCTTTCCCTGGGTAGATGCCCAGTAGTGGGATTGCTGGATCAAATGGTAGGTGTACTTGTAGACTTTTTTTTTATTATTAAATAATAGATGTGTACATTAGTGCAATCATGGGGTACAACATGCTGGCTTCATATACAATCTGAAATATTTTCATCCAACTGTTCGACATAACCTTCAGGGAATTTTCTTGGTTATTGTATTCTGCACTTAGTAAGTTTCACTTGTACCCTTCTAAGATGCACCATAAGTGTGATCCCATCATTTACCCTCTCTCCACCCATCCTACCCCCTCCCCTCCCCTCCCTTTACCCTTTCCCCATATTCTTGTGCTATAGTTGGGTTATAGCCTTCATATGAAAGCTATAAATTAGCTTCATAGTAGCGCTGAGTACATTGGATACTTTTTTCTTTCATTCTTGAGATACTTTGCTAAGAAGAATGTCTTCCAGCTCCATCCATGTAAACATGAAAGAGGTAAAGTCTCCATCTTTCTTTAAGGCTGCATAATATTCCATGGTATACATGTACCACAATTTATTAATCCATTTGTGGATTGATGGGCACTTGGGCTTCTTCCATGACTTAGCAATTATGAATTGGGCTGCAATAAAGAGAAACTTCTCTAAAGAAGATAGGCGCATGGCCTTTAGACACATGAAAAAATGCTCACTATCCTTAATCATCACAGAAATGTAAATAAAAACTACCTTGAGATATCATCTAACTCCAGTAAGATTAGCCAACATAACAAAATCCCAAAACCAGAGATGTTGGCGTGGATGTGGAGAAAAGGGCACACTTCTACATTCCTGGTGGGAATCCAAACTATCTTTTCCTTTTGGAAAGATATTTGGGGACTACTCAGAGATCTAAAAATAGACCTGCCATTTGATCCTATAATTCCTTTATTTGGTATATACTCAGAAAACCGAAAATGACGTTATAACAAAGATATTCTTTGTTTCTAATTGTAGCTTTGTACCCATTGTAAACAACACAATCCAAACAAAATTATATTATGAATAAATTTATATCTAGGTAACGT
Organism: Perodicticus potto; assembly: GCA_963574655.1. Classification (NCBI taxonomy): domain Eukaryota; kingdom Metazoa; phylum Chordata; class Mammalia; order Primates; family Lorisidae; genus Perodicticus; species Perodicticus potto. The sequence goes on from CAUYRH010047367.1 coordinate 15,349, forward strand.
ATTTGTATGACAGAGGCCAGCATTTCCTTCTCAAATTATCTTACCCAAGTAGATAGAGAAAATGTTGTAGTCACATTTCAGATAGTTAGCGCTCAATCAATGTTACAATAGAATAGTATATGATAGAATACACAAAGCAATTGAATTAAATGAGTTGTATGGTCTGAATTCAGATGCATTAAACTATGATTATCGATAATAAACTGTATCATTAGAAGTACTAGGTAGATATGATCCTCTCTGGCTTTCACACACTAAGTTGAAATCATGAAAAGCTACACCTTTATTACTTTCTCAAAGATCTTCACAGTGCTTCTGGTCCATTGCCTGATTAGTCACTCTTGGCAATGAAGGAAAGGGATGAACTCTATTGCCTTTTGTTATTTTGACATGGATTTGAGGATTAAGGACACAAACCAAAATAAATAAACTTCATTTGTTATTTTGTTTCAATAGACGTTACCATGTTTTATATGTCAAAGTGGACTTCTTTGTGTTCTGACATAAAAACACACAAAATCTTTGTTCTGGTTTCAACAAGTCAAAAATGAAAATGTTGACAGACTTTGCAGCAATCATTTTCAGTGTCCTGCTGGCTCAGATCTCCTTGGTATATTTATCTGACTATCGACTACCAGAATCTGCAGATTTGGGGCCTTAGGGATTTTTCTGGCCACCAGATCCACTTGACCCTGGCATAGCTGATTGGGAAGTGCTGGGAATTAAAACCCCCAGAATGAATCATTACCCAGTGACAGAGGGGGATGAAGGACAATAACCTAGGTCCTTGATCCTTCAAGTAGGTGGACTGCAAAATAATAGACTCCAACTGCTCAAATTCCCCATAGGTTGAAGCTCCAGTTGTCTACAGGGGCAATTGCTTAAGGATACTCCCCCGATTGACTTGATCCCATTCTCTGAAAAAGAAATGTATCTTGTCATTTGCAATGACATGAAGAGGCCTGCAGGATATTATAATAAGTAAAATACATCAGTCAAAGGAGGACAGATTCCACATGATCTCACTCATATGTGGAATCTAAATGAGTCAATCTTGCTGAGGTAGTGAGTAGAACTGTGTTTACCAGAGTCTAGAGAAGGGAGTTAGGGGAGAGAATGTGGAAAAGCTAGTCAATGGGCACAAAGTTACAATTAGAAACAAAAAATAGCCCTTTATGTTTTATTGCACAGTATTGACTGTAATTAACAATACAGTATATCTCAAAATAGCTAGAAGAGAGAACTTTAAATATTCCCACAAAGAAATGATGAATGTTTGAAGTGATGGTTTTGCTAATTATCCTGCTTGGATCATTATAAAATGTATCAATGTATCAGAATATCACATTGTACTTCATAATATATACAAGTATTAGTAAACTGTGGTATGTGTATACTGTGAGATACTATTCAGCCAAATAAAGATGAACCTTTGTGTCTTTCCTAATTACCCAGAAGGATTTGGAAAACATTCTCCTAATTATCACGAGAATGGAAATTCAAGTATCCTGTGTACTCAATATTAAGTTGAAACTGGTAGATTAACAACTACAGGACCACACAAGAAGAAAACACAGTTAAATTCAAGAAGAAAGAGGGGGAGGGGGTTTGGTAAGTTCCATCTAACTGGTACAATGCAACGGTATATAATAACGGTATATAATACACTTCCTGGGTGAAGGACTCAACTACAACTTGAACTTTATCTGACAAATGCAAACAATGTGACCTAATCGTATGTACCCTCATATTAATTTGAAATTTAAAAAAATAAGCAAAAATAAACATGCTTAGAAGTGTATATTTTACAAATCCATCCTCTCCTTCCTGAGTCAAGTGTGTGACCCAAACGAGACCACCAGTGAGATTCTGCTCCAGTAGCTTCCTCCCACTCATCTCTGACTAATGTCCCAGCCCCTGCCTGCCAGGGCTATTTTCCTTCCCAAACCTGCTTTACTGCAATTTTGCAAGTTAACCAACATCCTTCCTACACATTGATCAGATCTTCAGAGACCATTCCTGCTGCTTAAAGACAAAAACAATAACAAATCCTATCTCTTAAATTAAGTTATTCACTTTTCCTAAAATGCCACTGATGCCCCCTTATATTTGCTCAGTAATTTGGCTGTAAAGTCATTCCTTACTTTATTTTTATTCTGTTTATAGGTAATAATATTCTCATTTTATTTTTCATGCTTAAGAAACAAAAATTGCAAAAAACAATTACTCAAAACCAGGCACTGGCCATTTTTATTTATTATTTCCTTTGGTCTTCACCAAATCTACATTAATGTGTAATTTGGTTTTAAGATATTTTTATTCTTTTTTAGGGAAACGATAATTTTAACCAAAGAAACAGGCACACAAAACTACATAAGATACAACAAACATATATACAAGTATATATAAATATAAACATATATGCATACACAAGCTAGGATAATTTAGTTTGAACACTCATCCTAGGAAAAGTGCTGCATCCTTCATTGCTGAATCACAATGGTCACCTTCAAAGTATCCCTTTGGGAAACTGTGCATCCATGTCAGTGCCTAGTTCACCCTTCAAAGTACTTTTTCTAGGATGAGTTCTTAAACGTAATTGTCTGCCCTCATGTATACATTTATTTCAGTCTTTTCTGTGGTTTACACATTAGAGCACTGTACAAAATAAAGACATTGCTTATATTACTTACCTTCATATTATTTGACCTTCCTCTCCAGATCAATCAACTGAGACTCCAAATATGGCATGTACATTGCAGTTCGTCTAAGGCCATCTATTTCTTATAGAAACAAAGAGGCAAAGCAAGGATTTGAACTTAGGTCAGTGTGAACAAAAGCAGTCACAGGCCTGTACAGTTATCACAAAAGGGCCTTCTGCAGAGGGCCATGTTCCTTAGATATGTATTTGAATTTGCTCATGAGACATATTAAATTTGTCTATTTTGATTATGGAACTATTTAAGCTTAAGAAAAACAGGAAAGAAGAAACTGTTTATAAATTCTCAATGACCTCTAAAGCAGAAACAGCTGTTGGTTTACATTGCTATTGAGTGGATACAGATAGATCTCTCAGGTGGATGGACTTTAGAGTTCATGTACATTGTCATCTCTTCGCAAAAGCGTGGAGAAAGCTGTAGGGAATAATTTGTTGCAATTTTAATAAAAATAAATGCCATAATGTAATATAAAATGACAACTCTTGATTACATTCACTGATGAACCTGGTTCCTGAATTTCTATTAATAGCTATAAATAATCCCAAAGGTACTTTGTCCAGATCCTTACCTTTGAACACTGTCACTGAAACTTGAGTAATATATGGATCTATTTTTCACGGGGGAGGTCTACTCACAAGCTGCTAGCATTGACTCAACTCTTTTTAATATACTGCCAGATGAACAAAGGCAGGCATGGATCTAGTTTTAAATTTCTTATGATTATAGTTCTTAAATAACAAGAAATGAGGACTTTAAACATTACTACAAGCAGAACTACAAAACCAATGCATTTCAAATTAATAATGTTAATTTAATTCAAGGGATAAGCTTGTGTTGGAGAATTTGAATTACTGCTCTTGCATTGCCATGGTACTAAATGTGGTAGTTGAGGAACTTTATTATTATTATTTTTTTTTTTTTAGTAACTTTTGAATTAGTTTTATGTTTACTACTCAGGACTGAGAATACCACAATTTTTCAATCACCTTTTATTAATTTAAATTTTGGGGAAATTTAAACTCTTATATGGTATGAAGTTGTATTTTCCTTCACTTTTCAGCATTGTTTCATGAGCATGTCTGCTTCTAGAATTAAAATAATTATTTATGGTTTTTATTTTGATAGGTTTAAGAATACAAGAGATTTTTGGATGAATTATAAAGTGGCGAAGTCCTGGCTTCAGGTGTACTTGTCACTTGAATTGTATAGCTTGTACCCAGGAGGTAACTTTTCATTCCTCACCACCCCCATCCTCAGTCTCCAATATCTATTATGTACCCTGTATGACTAGGCGTACTCTCCTACTCAAATATTTGATATTTGGATTTTTGTTCCTGAATTACTTAAGAATAATGATCTCTAGTTCCATCCAAATTGCTGCAAAAGACATTATTTCCTTCTTTTGACTGTACTTGTTTATTAACTCTCTGGTATTTGAGAGAACCATTTGGCACCAATACTTCAATAATAATGAGATTCAATGTCTTAGTCTGAGTTTTTCCAAGCAGAATGAGACAAAGGCTAACATGTGAATGGTTTATTCGGAGATGTAATTTTAAGGAAGCAGACAGAATAAGATAGGAAGTTCATCCAAAACTAGTTTACCGAATTGGCTATCTCATGGGAAGAATATTTGCATGAACTAAGAGAGTTTCTAAGAAGCCCTCTGTTGTGTCTCAGAACCACCCACCACAGAAGTATGTAGGAAAGAGGAAAGTCATTCCTCTGTTGGTTCACCCACCAACACGTAAGTATTGTGCATGGGTGATTGCCAAATCCTTCATGAGGCATGCACATATTCAATGTCAGGGGAACTCCACACCAAAAGTCAGAGATCCACTGCCCATCATCAGATTGTACCTAGAATTATTCAAACAGCAGTGACTGAAATGAGACATAAGCCCAAGAAGATTTACAGCCATTCATTCAGATACCAAAATCTTAATTTAGAATATTTTTGTCTTTGTATAATTCCTCAGAGGACATTTAAAAAAAAATCTGACAGAAAATTATAATACATAAGAAAATTCTTATTATATCTTGCGCATAGATGTTTTAAATGATCACCGTATCCATTTAACTATAGTTCTAGAAACCCAGTTACTTTATAGACATTTTGTCAATGCAAACTCTCAGAAAAAGAGCAGAATTTTATTTCCCAGAGTAGATTATTATTTTAAATTAATTCAAAATATTTTGCCAAATTCTTTATTTGCCTATTGTTCTGTGTTTTGAGAATTAAAAAAATAATTAAGACATAAACAATAGGGAGTCCCACAGTTTTGTGGGGAATACAAGCACATAAATGCAAAGTGTACTTCAAACTAATATGACTCTATAGTTAACACTTATTCAGAGTGGTTGTGAAATCATATTATTCAGTTTCTACATATAAAGAGAATATTTCTGGCATAAAATTATCTTCAAAATATGATGTGGGGGTGAGTTAATTTCAAATCAACAAAAACCACTCAAGTACACTATCCTAGAGAAAACAATAGAAATTCTGTTGGCTAATCTAGGTTGTAATTTCCATTTGTAGCTGCTAATGTAGGAAAAGGGAGAAATTATTCCCTTGGTTTAATTAGTATAAGTCCAGTCATGTTTTATGAATAGAGATAGAACATCACCACTAGCTATTGTTTTAGTCCATTTTGTGTTGTTACAACAGAATACCACATACAGGGTAATTTACAAAGAAAATAAATTTATTTCTCACAGTTCTGGAGGCTGTGAAGTCCAACCTCAAGGTGCTGTAAGCTGATAAAGGCCTTCTTATAATGTCATTCCGTGGTGGAAGGTTGAGTTAGGAGAGAGAGAAAATATCAAAGAGAAAGCTGAAATTGCTTTTGTAATAATCCCACTTTCAAACTAACACACTCCCATGATAATGACATTAATTCCTGCACTTAGGGCTTTGCCCTCATGACCTAATTTCTTCACATTAGGTTCCACTTGCCAACACTGTTGCATTGAGAATTAACTTTCTAATACACGAACTTCGAGGAACACATTCAGACCAGAGCAGCTCAACGCAAGTTAAATTAGATTAAGAAAAATGACATTCTAAGCTTTCAAATTCATTCTTAATTCATATTTTCCACATAAAATAAATGAGTTTGCAAAGAAAAAAAGGTACTCAATTTTTGCCTTGAACATTTTTTGACTTTTTTTACTGGAGAAATGTGTCATTCTTTCTAGTATTAAAACTGCATTTTCAGTAAAAAATGAGTCAGTTAGATTGCTTCTCTGCCAAATAAGGAAGTATTTTATATCATAGTTATACTGGCTTTGCCAACATACAAATAATACACACACAATCATACAAATGCATGTGTATACATACAGATATGAATATATGTGAGCATTATTTCTAAGCAGTATTGGATAGGAAAAAAAGTATTTATTGAAATATAATAATCTGTTGCACATAATTTTAAAAAAACCTAAATGAAGTCATCATGCCTCCTGGCAATGTTAAAGACTAAATCCAAAGCCTAGGGAAGCAGAATAATATTGAATAAATTAATTCTGTTTGTTTTTTCTTTAACATGGCTGTGACAGCCAACTACTTTCAAATATAGCCATTTGTTCCCACCGTGTTGCTTTCTAGAAAAATTAGGGTGTTATTCCTATCACTCTTATGCTTCTTTGGTGGCATTTTTCATGCATGTATAATCTTGATCAGACAAACGTCTATGACAGTATGACTTAACTGTGGAAGTAGTAAACATTACATTGCACAATCTCTCTTCATTTCAGAGGTGAGAATGCTGGGCCCATTGAAATGTGTCTTTTAATACATATGCCAATGCTGGCCATCTCTGTTTAAGCAATTTTAAGGCTATAATGATTGTATTGTTTTCAGATAATATGATTTATTTACATACTTACTTTTAACTTTGCTTAAGCTTAAGCAAAGCAAAACAAAACAAAATTAAGTAGCCTTTAATGCTTCTGATCTTAGCCTGATCTGGTTGGCATAACACATCACCTTAGATTGGACAGCATAAAGCAGAAAGTTATTTTCTCACAATTCTAAGGGCTGAGAAGAACAAGATCAACATGCCTGCTGATCTGGCTTCTGGCCAGGGGTCTTCTCTTGGCTTGCAGATGGCTGCCTTTCTTGCTGTATCCTCCCGTAGCAGACAGACAGGGAGCTCTGGTGTCTCTTTCTCCTTTCATAAGGGCACCAGCCTTATCAGATTAGGGCCCCACCCTTATGGCTTTGTTTAACCTAATCACTTCCTCACAGGTCCTATCTCCTCTCCAGATACAGTCACAACAGGAGTTAGGACAAATTTCAGGAGAATACAATTCAGTCCCTAGTACTTCCTTAAGGCTAAAATGTATTTGCTAATTACAGTGCTTACTTCCTATCCCACGTAGTCAATAGTCATTGTGGTATCTTTCTTCTCTAGAAAACTTTATTTTAATAACAGTTCATCTTATTCGAGATAAGAATTTTGATAATAATATTAAGATGTGCCTGAATAACCAGAATTTATTCAGCAACTACAATATACCAAGTCCTTGGTATCTATTACCTTGATCAAACCTCATTAGCACTCCATAACATACATTTTATTCTTTATATTTTCTAAATGAAGGACCTGAGGATTGTAGAGGTTACCAACTTTTCCCTAATTGGAATTATAATACTATAACTTTCCTCTTTATTTTGTTTTCTAATATATGTGAAACAAGAATAGCTCAGGGAACAATGTTTAGATCTCTCTTTTGCAGGAAGTCAATCTGCTACTTTGTCACATTTTTTTTCCCTTCAAGCTGATCCTACCAGCTTGACTATAGTTCATTTTAAAGATGTGGATAGAAATGTTGGATGTGGATAGATATGTTGGGTGTGGGTATTTTATGTATATTTAAAATAAAAGTTTCAGAAATCCATGGTTTGCATTTTTTTTTAGTTATTTAATGTGTATGAAGAAAGTGAGAGAGAGGTAGGTGAGATTTGACTGAGTCTGCAATATCTTGTGTAATTGTGTATTCTATGTCTAAAATTTGAAAACTCTGACCTTGAACTTTCTCCCAAGAGGCTTTGGTTCTTCCAGGCATGTGCTTCTGATAGTTCTCCTTGTGATGTGGTGAAGTTGAATCATTTTCAACATCAGCGTGTGCCTCAAAATAAACTGTTTTTCTTTGTTTTTAGGCAGTAGAACATGGCTTGCTGGTTAATATTTCCTTGGTGAATTTTTTTTCCCTTCACTGAAATTTCTCCGGTGATTCATCTTTCAAGAAAAGAAAACTTGCCAGCTCATTTTCCATTCCTGTAGCCTCAAAGTCCACCTCCAAGTGTAAGAATTGACAACTCACATACACATTCCCTAGGATTGAAACTTGGAACCTGCCCCTCAGTGGAGAGATCAGGCAAAAACTTTCCAGTGTAGGTGGGATTTAATCATAAATGAAAATTCAGGGTTTGAAATGAGTCATCTAGACATTTAGGGCCATTTTTGGTGCAAAATGAGATTAAAATGAGAATGTAATCACTTTAGTACCCAAAATGGAAAATAGATGCTAACTACTCATTTTGTAAAAAGTGACTACTTTCTTCATTTTCTGGAATTCAATTCTCAAACTTGAGGCCTTCTCTATTTCCAACTTCAATGCTGTGTTATGCCATGAAAGTTTAGTACTGAGCTGAATTAAGATTTTCTAAAAAAGTGGAGTGTGCAAAATCATGTAGTTTCTGGGACAAGCGTTAGTTTTGGCTCAGCATCAGATTTGGCTCCTAGTAATGAAGTAACCTTGCCTAACAGCTGAGATCTATATGCCCAGGACAAATATAACAAAAACAGAAACAAAAACAAAAAAAAGAAATTCTCTAGTTGCTTGAGTCTACTTGAGCTGCCATAACAAAACATTGTAGAAAGTCTGAACTAACAGAAATTTATCATCTCAATTGTATCAGTGATGGGAAGTCCAAGATCTAGGTGCCAGCAGAATGAATGTCTGGTGAGGGCTCACCCCTTAGTTTGCAAATTGCTTCCTTCTTGCTGTGCGCTCACCTGACCTCTCCTTTTTGCTGGTACAAAGGTCAAGCTCAAGCTCCTGAGCTACTTCCCTGGTGTCTCTTCCCATAAGGTCACAAATCCCATCAGATCTTGGACCTAACCTTATGACCTCACTTACCCTTAATTACATCTTTAGAGGCACCATCTCCAAACACAGTCATGCTGGAAGTAAGGATCTCAACATGTGAAATTGTGGGGACACAAAAATTCCGTCCATAGCAACAACCAAAAATAGAATGCCTACCTCGTTCATTTAGGATCCATCTACTTTGTCCACTCTACCCACAGGGAATATTCTGCATTAGTCATGGATACTTGGGTAACCTGTAGTTAATTCATCTTCCCAAAGGATATGAACACAAATATTATTTCATGACACATGTCCAGCCTCTTGGCAATTTATAGACAAAGCTATCTTTGTAATCCTAATCTCTGTGAAGACTCTTAGGGATTTCAAAGATGTGTCTTTGTCTCTATAACCTTGTAAAGGTGTGGACAGCTACCTATGACCTTTCGGAAATGAAGGACATCATCTCATCGTGTTTTTTCCCCAGAAATGTTCTTATTACATATGCTTCTAAAGAAGAGGTTTATATTTAAACTCAGCCAGTGGCAGGCAAATATTTGGGGTGTTCAGAAAACAGGAAGAAGGCTTATGCCCTAAGCATTGGAAGAAATTTAGTGAAACGATGGAAAGCATCTTTTCTAAGTATGTGTAGTTGAGTTCTAATCCTAGCTTTGGTTATAATTAATTCGGAAAAAAATCCTTTAGTTTTTTGATTCCCCTTTGGTCCTTGTAAAAGCTATTCTACACATAGCAACTGGAGTGATGCTTTAAAAAATAAATCAGACCTTCCATTTACCTGCTCAAAGACCTTCAATGTCTCCCCACCATTCTGTAACTACAGTCTTGTCACTGCCCTTGAATTCTGCTCTGATCTAGTTATTGCCTGCCTCTTAGTTACATCCCTTACCCCTTCTACCCTTCCTAACTTTACCATAGACACACTGGCTGCCTTCAGACATTTTGAATTTATGAAGCTTCTCCTTCCTCAATCTTGTCTTTCTACCTCATTAGAATGAGCTGCTAGTTCTCTAATACCTATGAATATTCACATAGTATGTGTTGAACGAATGATGAAACAACAGCATTGTGAACAAAAAAATTGAAATGGAAGATGATACCAAATGTGAATTATTGTCATCTTAGGTATCCCTTATTCAAAGTATATGCTTTGTTTTCCTTCTATTATTATGAGATACTTTGAGTAGAACACGAATAGAAGGTGATACAGAACTAATCAATACATTTACCTACTGTATTTTGTCCTTATGTAATTAGATAATGCTATCCAAAGAGAGGTTGAAATTTGTTTACACAAATATCTATATTTACAGCAAAGAATCTGCTAAGAACTAGAAGTTGGTTCCTAACAAATGAGCAGACCAGATGATTTATCGCGATGAAGTCCTTTCACTTGTGCTCCCAGAGGAATGAATTAACTTTAGAACATAGGTCATTTTGATATCATCTTGTGGATGTCATGGACAGAGATCTGAGTTAACATTGACATCAGCTTGGCTACCTATGAGAATTCAGCTCACTCAATTTCTGTGCTTTTTGACATGAGCATGATTTGGGGGCATGCAGCCTAATCGTTCCTTTCCAGTGGGTGAGAAGGAATAAAAGTTGTCTGAACCCCAGATGTTTATGGCTTTCTTCCTCGTGCTGCTTCAAATCCAGCTTACTTCTTTTCCAATCCCTCAATTACAGGCTATTGCTTTTTTCTTTTTCTTTATTCCTTCATAGAGACAGGGTCTTGCTCTGTTATCCAGGCTGAAGTGTAGCAGCACTATCATAGCTCACTCCAACCTCAAACTTCTGAGCTCAAGAGATCCTCCTACCTCAGCCTTCTAAGTGGCTAGAACTATAGCAACACCATCACAGCCAGGTAATTTCTTTCACCATTTTTGTAAAGACTAGGTCTCGATATTACTCTGCCTGGTTTTGAACTCCTGGCCTTAAGTGATCCTCCTGCTGTAGTCTAGCTTTTTATGAAGGATTTGCCTTCTACTGCTAAGTAACTCCTGTTTCTCCTCCCGTTCTGGGAGGCTGACTTTGAAGACTACACCAACAGACTATTTTGACCTCTGGTTTCCTGTTGGGTTTAGATCATTGAGAACTTGACATGTATTTCTCCATATTCTCCCTGCTCATCACTGTAGCCTTTACCAGAAGCTAGAGCTGTTAAAAACCCCATGGCCCACATAGTCCATTTATCCCTGAGAATAGAAATATCCCTACTATTCATAGCCTGTGGTACTACACTGTCTCTGGTTGTTTCCCTTCAACTGACTTATAAAATTATTCTCAAATTATTCAATTTTAGTGTGTCAGCTGTTTTCTTTTAGAATCATGATTATACATTGACTTATGTGTTTACCTCACAAGGTCATATCATATTAATTTTGAAGCAGCACAATGGCCTCACAAAGTAATACACATATAGCATGAAGGTTAATAGGATAGTTGCAAATCTTTGTTCAGCCTTTTGGTAGCCATTTAAAGTTAAGCTTGTTTTCTTCTCTAACTTCAGTTTCCTTACCTGTAAATTCTGAAGAACAATGATAAGTAGCCTATAGAGTTCTTCAGAAATATGATCTATGTAAAATATCTGGCAGATACTATTTGTACAATAACAGTAAACGGTAAGGCTTTTTTTTTAAATTTTCCTGATCTTGATTTGTATATGTTATCAGAAACAAAACGAAGTTCAAAATTTACCAAAACACAACTGACTTGTAATTTACAAGGTGGGAGTACAGAAAACTAGGTTTAAAAAATGATCTAAGTGATTTTAGGCAGATGATCAACCCTAGCCCATGAACCACTAATGAAAAACACTGAATAGAAACAAAATCAGAGCTTCTTGAGTGGCTTAAGCATAAGTTCTACTCTGAGCCAAAAATATCCTAGAGATGTGACCTCATGACAGTTACTTAACTTCTTTACACTATTATCCTCACCTAGGAATGATATTTAATATATGAGAAGCAGTATTAGACTACTGCATTTAATTTATGAGATGTATTCCACACCTACTGTGGGAAAGAAAAATTTCTACATTCATACCAAAACATCATGTGGTCTAATAAATCTGTTACTTCTCTTACTAGTAATATTATTGAAAATATTATTAAATAGAAATATTTCCTTTCCATCTGTTAATTAATTATGTTTATATATATATACAAATCATTATATGTTTATATATAAATAAATATAGTGTGGCTTTTTCCTGATCCTTCGGCTAGAACAAACAGATTTTGATATGAAAGAGCAGTTATTCTTGACTGTGCCTGCTGGTGTTTTGGGGATATTGGCACCAAATCTGAAATATTACAGGGTCAAAAGAAAAGCTTAACTAACTGCCATATTGCTTTTTGGGTAATCAACAAGTCTACCTTCTTCATTACACCTCTTATAGTTTTATTTTTATGTTTTTTTCTAATACAATGTCCAAAGTTTTACTTATACTTTTACTTTGTAGTAATTGGGGAGAAATAGGAAAAAGAACTTCTACTCCTTCTTTCCAGAAACAAAATTCCAAGAGAAGACTTTTTATCCAGAAATGTACACACACACACACATTTTCCTTGACTTAACAATGTGGTGGAAAAGGATATCTTTTGAACAAAACAAACTTGGGTTTGAAATTTGTCTTTGTCGCTGACACTTTAACCTTATTCAAGTTATCTATAGCTTTGAAGTTTCAGTTTCCTTAACTTTAAGTGCAAGAAGTTCTAGCTCATAAGATTCCTGTGGGAAGTGAGATAATATACAGAAAACATTTAGCACTAAATAAACAACAATCATTGCTGTTGTAAATTATCTGAGTTTTGATGACTAAGCAGTAAAGAAATTTAGCTATTGCACATGCTAAGATGTCTGCAGGTCGGCTGTGTAAGGTCTTTCCTTACCTCGATTTTACCATTAAGGGCCTAGTCTCTTTGCATCCTTCAGACCTGCCATCCAGAGCATATTTGCTATTCATTTTAATGTTTGTTCCCTCTCTGGAGAAATGTAAGTGCCACGGTTTTAAACATCACCATAACTTCTACTAGTGATCCTGTCCTTTTATCAGTGAAAGAAAACACTTTTTGAAAAGTCCTTTTGCCCACTTCCCCTAAAGTTTAAATGTCCAGAGTGACATCTTATGGCTTTCTTTATTTGCAAGCCAGTCTGGAAAAGAAATTATTATATACATAAGCAATATCATCAACAAATGGAAAGATCATGACAGACTTAGCTGACTTCTTATTCATCCTTTCATCTTCTAGGGCTACCCACATTGGTACTTTGAAAAAAATCAAGGTTCTAGAGTGGAAAAGAGGAAAGGAATGGAGAAAATTGCTGTCATGAATCCTGTCTTATTCAATGAATAAACCAATGTGTATTTTTATATAAATGAATAATGATAATATCAAACACATTGCATTTACCAAATGCATTCATCAAAGAATGAGCACATGATAACCATAAAATTCAAAGCCCTATGCTAGGCCTTGGAGATGAATTAACTGATTTAATACTCAAAGTTATACTATGGCATGAGATATTGTTAACTCCTTGTTATAGAGGTAATTAAGAACAATGAGCTTAAGTAATTTGTCCAAAGCTACATAGCCAGTCAGGAATGGAGCTGCAATTCAGACTCACACAGCCAGATATCAAAACCTATGTTTCAGCTTCATCTATTGATATGTTGTTAACAGTGCTCTCTATTGAAATGAAAAAGGAAAGTGTAAATAAATATGCGCAGAAGAACACAGTAATCATAAAGGAATTTAGAAAAATGTTAGTTTCTAGACAGAATTATTTTCTGGAGATGGCGTCTTTAATGAATACCTCACTCATTTTGTCACCTTTAGGGACACTGGATAGTGGTATCTAACCAGTATCACTACTTTGTTTTCGTATTTGTAAGACTTCGTTTTTTTATTTTGTTTTCCTCTTGACTGTATGTTCAGAATGAATTGTTAGGTTACTCCCCTTTGGCACACTTATATCTCTAACTGAAAAACATTTCTGTCTTTCTGGCTGATATTAATTTAGGTGGTACTCAGCAAGAAGACACAGTTCTCCAAAGGACTGGCTGGGCTGATTGGAAGCTCTGTCTTCTAGAACTACCCTATGAAGAATTCTTCTGTTTATCACCCATGATGGGCCACCTTGTCATTTTTTCAACATCTCATCTCACATATCTTTTGACCCATATATTTTAGGCTCTAGACTAATTTGACAGTAATGATTCTGATTTATCAAGCCCTCTGCTTATAGTTGGAGTATGTAACTACATTGTTGAGGCAGGAGTATCCCTGTGTTTCATTTCACAATGTGTGGGCTGAGATTTAAGTGTTTCCAAATCTCCATGAAGAATGTCATTTTAGATTTAGAAGTCATGACTTGTGCTATTTTTCCAATAAACTTGTTTTGAGTCTGTGTTAATGATGAAATTTGGAATGAAAGTTCATCCCAGACTCCATAGTTTACTGGAACTCTGTCAAATCTGCATATTTGGGATTGAGATCATGCAATGAGATATTTTCCTAGCATCACAATGATAGAAATACACATCAATTAGAAAGCCACAGCATCTTCATAAGTCTACATCTCAGCCTCTTCTAGAATCTCCTAAATGCATTTTTATTTATTTATTTATTTATTTATTTATTTTTTGGTCTTCACACTCATCACATTAGCAACCTTGGTGGGGTGATTATATCTAATTGTTTTGCTTAACATTATTGGCCCAATTCTTGATAAGAAAATCCATCATGTTAAAATAAATCATCTCTTTCTACATACTGGTTTCATGGTGCAGCTGGACAAGCCTCCAGAGCTGTCACTTCCCCGAGCAGAAGTCAACACTGAAATAAAATGATTCCTATCAGCAATGTCCTTTAGGTATTTTTCAGGAGGAAAACATCTTGGTGTGGATATACCATGAAGGCAAATCAATGTGGAAACAGAGTGATACAGAAAACACAGCTGACTCATTTTTGGGTAAATATTTATTGGTAGATATTATTTTATGATTATGCACATTATCCCAATTTGGCAAGACTTACAAAACTCTGTTTCATCATAAACTTATCTGTTTTGAAGTAAGTGAAAGATAATATTGTCCTCAGGTCAACTTCACTTTTTTTCTGTTTTTAACTATCCAGGTCAACTTGACCCAGACTGGTAAAGTGAATACTATAAACAGAAAGCCTTGAATAGGTATTGGAGCTGCTCACGCTCATCCCCAGAGTTTCTCCATGTTCCTCTTCTCTTTCAGAGTTGGTTGATTACTGATTCAATGTCTAATAAATGTAAAGTTCTCTAATGATAAATCTCCCTTTGGCACTGAGGCCACCAAGGCTAATCCAGTAATAGAATTATATAAATGTGGTTTTCTACGTGTTTTCCTTTAAATTGATAATAGCAAAATAGGTTGAAATTTTAAAGCATGAAAACCCCTCAAATTTTAGAGTTATTGCCTGCCTTAAGCCATGCCTATATGTGTCATTAGTCTTGGTGGTGACGTGGGCATTTGGTCATGCTTTGGAGAGCAGCAGACTGACCACATGGCTACTGCTTATCAATGTTAAAAGAACTGAAAATACTGAACTCTCTATACTAAGAGGATGTTCTTAAATAGCTACTCTGTTCCATTTTGGTTATCAATACATTATTAGATAATATGCTATTTAATATAATCATTATTTTACATAAATATACGGCATACATAACTGTGTTCAAATGTATTGAGCATTAGAAGGGGGTATTCTAGAGATAAAATCACCACTTAACCAGTGGTTCAAGTTTCTCTTTCTCCAAAGTCTTCATTTAACTTGCTTATTAAAAAAGCATCAATTACAGAAGTATTGAAACCCGTATAGAATTTCTCAGGTTATACAAAAACATCTGTACCTCCAACAATTGTTCTAAGAAAATAGAGAGTTCTCATTTAGCCTTTACAGTCAGGTAATTTAAAATCTAATCCAAAGTCATGCTCCAAATACTCTCTAAGTGAAGTTCTTTGACCCTATAAATGGCAGAGATTGAGATTTTAATGAGATAAAGTGTGTCATTTTTGTGTCAGCTTGACTGGGTTAAGTGATATGCAGATAGATGAGACAACATTATTTCTGGTGTGTCTGTGCAGATGTTTTGAGGAGAGATTAGCCTTCAGATTGGTAGACTGAGTAAAGAAGGTTCAACCCCACCAACACAGATCTGCATCACTCAATTTCTTGGGTGCCTGAATAAACCAAAATGCCAGAGGAGGGGGACATTCTCTCTCTTCTAGAACTGGGACATCATCTTCTTCTGCCCTCACATATCAGAGTTTCAGGTTTTCTGGCCTTTGGACACTGGGACTTGTGCCACAGGCTCCTCTGGTTCTGAAGGGTTCAGACTCAGACTGAATTACTCCATGAGTTTTCATGGTTCTCCAGCCTGGAGACAGCAGATTATAGGATAACTTGATAATGACTTGAACCACTTTCCTCCTTTAAACTTTAAATCATCTCTAGATTAACTATAACATCCTATACACGCACTAAATATCACCTCGTGTGGCTCCAGTGTGGTACTCCAAGTATGATATAGTCAACTTTTCCTTTTTGGAATGTTACAGAATTTATTTTATGAATATTTTTGATTTGTTGTTGGCTGAATCCACAGATGAACTGTCTAAAGATACGGATGTATATAGTTGCCTATTTGTTCGGTTTTTCTGGAAAACTATAACTAATACAAAGTATATAATGTCCGTAGCACAGTTCAATAACTAGGTACTAAAAATGAATACTTTCTCTAACTTCTCCCTAAGTTGGGACCAAAATAAGCAGAATTAACTCAAAATGTTCTGTGAAAGTTGTCAAGTGCATTCATTACCAAGATATGAAAGAACACTTATAATATCATCACCCATAAAAAAATGGGCATTCTTCCCATTTCCTCTGAGTCACTGTAATAGAGACAAAGCTCTTTCAATCTCAACATGTTAGGTGGCAGGTCCCTTTGCATCCTGGTTTTATGGAAATGTAGAAATGGCAATAAGAATTATCAAAATGTGAACATGTCCCAGAACTGCTGGAATAACTCTGTAGGTCAGTGAACTTTCATCTTTTGTTCTCAAAGCTTTTATAAGTAGAAAACTTTTGTTTTGTTTTGGTGTGTCTGTCTGTGTGTGTGTGTGTGTGTAGTGGGGTTCTTCATTTGTTCTAAGTTGAAAAGAAGAATTGAGTTAAAGAATATTCTTCAGAGAAGCTTCTGTTCAAGTCTCTTGCCCACAATGAAATGGGATCACTTGTTCTTTTCTTATTAATAAATTTGAGTTCCTTGTGGATTCTAGTTATCAAACTTTTGTCAGAAACATAACCTACAAATATCCTCTCCCATTCTGAGGGCTGTCTGTTTGCCTTACTTACTATGTTCTTGGCTGTGTAGAAGCTTTTTAGTTTGATCAGATCCCAGTAATCTATTTTTGGTGTTGCTTATTGCTCAGGGGGTTCTCCTCGTAAAGTATTCTCCCAGGCCAATTTCTTTAAGAGATTGATTCCCCTGCACTCTTTCCAACAATCTTTATACTTTCATGTCTTAAGTTTAAATCTTTTCTCCAGTGAGAGTCAATAATTGTTAATGGTGAAAAGTATGGGTCCAGTTTTAGTCTTCTACAAATCACCAGCCAGTTCACCCAGGACCATTTGTTACATAGGGAATGAATGTACGTGTTTATGATCTCTGTGTTTATGATCTGTGTGTTTATGACTTAATAATAAAAAAAAAGAATATTCTAGGAGTGGTGACTCATACCTATAATTCTAGCACTTTGTAATCCAGGAAGATTGCTTGAGGTTAGGAGTTTGAAACTAGTCTGAACAACATACCCAGATCCAGTCTCCATAAAAAAGACCAAAAATTAGCCAGACATGATGGCACATGCCTATAATCCCAACTTCTCGTGTGGCTGTTGCAAGAGGATCGCTTAAACTTAGAAATTTGATGTTGCAATGAACTATGCTGCCACTGCACTTTCACCCTGGCAACAGACTAAGGCCTTCTCAAAAAAAAAAAAAAAAAATCTATCTATCTATCTATCTATTCTAAATTCAGTACTAGAGGAGTGATATGGTGAATGTCTGCATATGTAGTTCCTTGGTGGTCTCCAACCTTGGAAAGAAATATTTTTGTAAGCAAAAATAATCTGAAACAGATTAAACAGATTATAGGGAAGTACATCAGAAAAAATAAATACAGAGTGTCTGGTATGATTTGAGGATGTGCATTTGTGGAGCCGTGCTGGAAATATGGTGGGAGAATTGTTTGTTTTTTTGTAATTTTACACAGTTGTGTTTTTGTCTGGCTTGATCAATGCTAGCCTTGTATCCTAAATTACCCTTTCTTTGAGGGTAGTGAGTCACTGACCATATGGCTTCAGCTCCCAGTTTGGCTGCTCAGGAAAAGAAAAAAAGAGTCTTGATAAACTTGAAGACCATTTCGTGTATGATGCTGACATAGCTGAGCCCTGGGAAGTCTCAAGAGAACTGGCACGTTGTATCCCCATTAGAAACCAAATATATCCTCCTCTCATCTGAGCACACAACTCATGTGCAGATTTCTTCAGGAGAAAATTCAAATTGTTTACTATTTTATTTGCATTGAATATAAAATATTATGTTTTGTTACTTTGGGAGAAAACATCTATGGGTCTAGGGAACTTTTATATTTTGTTCTGCCCAATAATTTTCCTGGTCCTTAAACATTTTTGTAATTGTTTAACAATAATACTTTTCCTAATGATTTTGCAAATCAAGTTGTATGCATATACTATATTGCATTCCGTATTCCCTCCATGGGGAATGTTAACTTGCTCTATACAAATATCATCCTATCTAAATGATTGTGTTTTAGATCTAAATGTTAGAAAGAACATTCAAAGGCTTCTTGCTTTTTAAAAAGGCAGTAAAATTTAGTAATGATGCAATGTAAATCTACTGTATTTATACATGAGGTTTCTACTCACACCTTTGCTGCTATTGGTAATTTAGTAAACTTAACAAAATTTCTATTATGGTTATTTTAAGATTAGTTAGTTTGATTTGATTACAATTATGAAAGTAGACCAATTAAGAGGGTGATCCTGGTCTAAGAAAAGTGAATTGTCAGGTAATTTTTTGTAAGTTTCTAGTAATTCTTTTCACTGAACTTTCATAAATCTTGAAAAAACCAAAAAGACCACATTTTAAGGACAAAAGAGGCAATAGCTCTCTGAATCCAATGTTTTTCTGGGTATTTTTTCTTTCAGATCATTTGTCATATGTTGAAAGTTTTTGAGTATAGTTGATTTTTTTCACTTTGTTTTTGGTAAATTCCCTGATGCAAAATAATGTTCTTATTACCTTTGTGTAGTAAACTATATCACGTCTTTAGTTGCCTCTTCCTTTTGAGTCAAAGGGAATAAATACCTCAGTCCTCGGTTATAAAAGAATGAAAAAAAAAAAAGAATGTGTGGATCATTATGAAAGTTTTGAAACAGACTGTGTTATGGTAAACACTGTTTTTTTTTTCCTGGTATTTGTTTTCTTTTTGGTTTTGCTTTTAGGTATCTGATACAATTGGAATTTATCCTGGTGGAATATTTAAACATTTTTAAGGTCTATATTGTTGTGACCATGTATATACATATATATGTGTGTGTGTGTGTGTGTATATATATATACATATTTTTTTTTTTAAGCCTCCTTCCTCCATCCCACTAATTTGAGAGTCCATCTTTGCAATACTGTATATCCAATTGCCATAGACCCTTTGATGTATGTTTGGATTTTATTTTATATAAAATTGGTCCACTCAAGGTCCAGTAAAATTATTGGTGAGCCAAGCAGTTCTCCTAAATCCTACTACTCTCCTAATGAAACATTTGAGTTAATACATAGTTAATCATAAATTAGAACTTTGATGAATGCTACCATTATATAAAGAGTTAATCTGTGTTATTTGGCATCCTCTGGATGACAGAGGTGCTTATAAATAGTATATCACAAAGCACAGATATGAAAGGTAATGCCTCCAGAATATCCTAATGAACTGAAATTATAAAAATAAAATGCTGAATTCACAACTGTATTCAGTCTCATCCAATTATCTTACAAAATTTAATGATTAGGGAAATATACATAATCAGTCTAAATTTTTGGTATGCATTAATCCTAGACACATTTATACTATAATGTGCTTTTGAAGAATAATTTAACATATTTTTAACTTTCTACTATTCCTTTATATTTGAAGAGTATTGAATGTACTTAATGCATATTGTGGGATGATTTCTAAAATAACACATCTAATTTTTATGTGGATAGCAGTCCATTCCTTATTTGTTGGTTCGATATTATCATTATTTTCATTCAACATTTCTCCACTTTTTGTTTTGTTTGGTAAAGAAAATTTTAAAAAAGAGAGAAAACTTCAGCCCTAGGAGATAACTCTTACCAGACACTACCTGTCAAACCCAGTTATACACAATAAGTAACTGACATGTAACACAAGTAACTAATATGCATCACATATTACCTGTTAATAAGTGGGTACACACACATATACATGACAAATATACGTGAAGTATATAAATGTACCTGACATATTTTTCCCAATTTACTAATGCGATGCATGGTACATATGAGTCACCATTACAGCTTTTATCTCTGTGCATTCTGCCTTCTTCTGTGTGACTCAGTTGCAGGCGGCAGGAATCAGAGATTTCAGGTTTACTTCCCTGGATCCCCATTAATACACACACACATACACAACCCGATACAAATGGACACCCAGCCCTTATTCTTTGTACCAGGTCCTGAACCATTGAGAATAAAACCCATATATGTATTAGGAATATCAAATTTAGTAGAAATAGTCTACTGCTGTCACCCCTCTATCCTAGCTGAAATACAAATCTATGAATTTCTTGTCGCATCTCTTTATCTACATTTTTACCAGGGTTTGTGTCCTGTGAGTCAGCTGGTAAAACTGCAGGCTGATATACTTAGTTTCAAGCGTCTGTACTATATTGGGTTTGCAATCCACTTAATTTTAAAATTTGAATTTCTTTGGGTACAGCACAATCATTCTATCCCATGTATTATGTCAACGTCCTCTTTACATATATTTTTTTAGATTAGTTTGCCCTTAAAGTCAAGTGCATTTTTTTAAAGCTTTTGCTGAAGCTTGCTCTCTTCTGTCTTTATTTCCAAAATGTTACCTCGGACCTTCCTCGTATGTGTCTTCACCCACAAAAAGAATACCCACAAAGATTTATACAGTGCACTTTCCTTCAAAACTAAATTCTGTTCAGCATTCCTTGCTTTAACTCAGAATTATGACTGTGGGTAAAAGTGACACCAAAATCTTTCTTTTTTTTTTTTTTTTTTCTTTGTAGAGATAGAATCTCATTTTATCACCCTCGGTGTGGAGTGCCTTGGCGTTGCACAGCTCACAACAAACTCCAACTCCTGGGCTTAGGCAATTCTCTTGCCTCAGGCCTCCCAAGTAGCTGGGACTACAGGCACCCACCACAATGCCTGGCTAGTTTTTTGTTGCAGTTTGGCAGAGGCCGGGTTTGAACCCACCACCCTCGGTATATAGGGCTGGCGCCTTACTGACTGAGCCACAGGTGCCACCCAACACCTACCTCTTTCTGAGCTTCTTTACTGTGGCTCCCATCATGTGGACCAGTCCCTCCGTTTTACCTTCAGCAGCTTTCTGGGTCTTGTTAATTTGAACGCCTGTCTGCACACTATTGGTCACTGGTACTGTTTTAATAGGGACCATGAAGTTCTCCGTGCTGCATGCTAAACCTTGATCATTTTGGACTGATTGTACTACACAGGCAGACCACATCCAGCATGCATGGCTTATAGGCCAATACGTTATAGTGAACAGAGAATGAGGCTCTAAACAAGAAAGATGAAAAATTTATCATTTTGATAAATTTGAAAGATTATTTAAATTCAGTCTGCCTTGGTTTCTTTCCCATTTAGTGAGACTAATACTTATGTTTTAGTTTTTGTTTTCCTCGTGAATTAGATGCTACTGAGCACATATATAATGATGTAAAAATAAAAACAATTTATATTGTATTTCATTATATTACAGTTTCTTTACATACAATATCTCTAGTCCTAATAATAAAAATGAAAGGCATTTTTCTGAATCACAATTTTCTGCAAATTAAATTCATAAAGCCTAACTAAGTTATTCTAATCACACATTGGTATTGGATGCCAAAAATCAGGATTTAAATTACTACGGTTGAATACCTGGCCCCAGTGTCCACTCCCTACATGTCATATCAATATTTCTTCACAAATCAGGACTTGACACAAGATTATATGCTCTATACATGTAATTTATTTTATTTCTATTACGATGGACATCATAGTCACAGAATTAAATAAAACAACAGCATCACTAACAATGTTGTGGATTTTCTGAGAGTAGGAAACTTAACTTACTCATGATTACATCTAGAAGATTCAACAATGTTTTCCATGTAGCTGGTGTTCAACACGTGTATGTCCAAATTGCTCTCAGATACTGAAATTCAATTTGGATTGGGAAATAACTCTTATAATCTGTTAGTATATGAATTTTTACATGCATAAATAAAGAAAAATGTTTGATCAAGTAAAGATCTGCATAAAGAGTACAAAGACTTAAAATAATCTGGACACATTTTATCTATTAACTATTGTATAGTTATTTATAGGAAGTCATTAGCAAAATATGTAAGTGAATTCAGTTTCAACATCACTAATGTAATGTCCCAAGTAAATATAATAATTTATATCAGTCACGATTAGAGTAACTGCTTTTCATTCCTTTTCATTCACTTTCTTTCAAAGCAATTTGTAGTTAATTTGATGAGATGTTGGGAATGCTGTGCGGGTGCAGGGGAGTGAGACCTTCTAATTTGGTTGATTTTTTTTTATTATTAACTCATAGCCTTGTATATTAATGCAATTATGGGGTACAATGTGCTGGTTTCATATACAATAGGAAATATTTTCATCAAACTGGTTAACATAGCCTTCATGGCATTTTCTTAGTTACTATGCTAAGACATTTATGTTTTGCATTTAGTAAGTTTCACCTATACCCTTCTAAGATGCACCATAGGTGTGATCCCACCAATTACCCTCCCTCCATCTATTCTCCCCCACCCCTCCCCTTCCTTACCCCTTTCAC
The DNA here is from genome assembly GCA_963574655.1 of Perodicticus potto. Taxonomy (NCBI): domain Eukaryota; kingdom Metazoa; phylum Chordata; class Mammalia; order Primates; family Lorisidae; genus Perodicticus; species Perodicticus potto. The sequence goes on from CAUYRH010047367.1 coordinate 38,403, forward strand.
TATATTCTTGTGCTATAATTGGGTTATAGCCTTCATATGAAAGCTATAAGTTAGTTTCATAGTAGGGTTGGATACATGGGATACTTTTTCTTCCATTCTTGAGATACTTTGCTAAGAAGAATATGTACCAACTCCATCCATGTAAACATGAAAGAAATAAAGTCTCCATCT
>CAUYRH010047368.1:0-13764 GCA_963574655.1 Perodicticus potto
TGTCTTCATACAGTGATTAAAAGGCCATGAAGGCTATGTTAAATAGTTCAATGAAAATATTTCAGATTGTATATGAAGTCAGCACATTGTGCCCCATGATTGCACCAATGTACACAATTATGATTTAATAAAAATAAAAAAAAGAAACCAAGATCTAGCACTAGATGTGGTCATTGTTGTTGATATCATGAATTCTAGACCCTCTTAGTGGAAAGAGCTAGGAAATAAATCCATGTACACACCCACTGCTCACATCTATGTCTATCTATACTAAAACCATGAGTTCACATTGATACATCCGATTCCAATCCAACACTCCTTTCCATATTTGGAACTCTTTTATCTGAAAATGAAAAATCTTGGTCCCATTTACCCTCAATATATTTACTTATTTACTCAATCCCCTATATGCAATCACTATTAGCCCACATGTCTTTATTGTAACATGCCTCTTCTGATTAGACTTCAGGCCCTATTCACCCCTCAGCTGGTTGCCTTTATGCAGTGAGCAACCTTCATAACCTGTAGCAGCCCTGTCAATTTTAGAGTCTGTGCATTTAACAGTTATCCCATAATCCTTCCTTTAGTACAATTAAAATTAATATGTGAAACTGATGGAAATGGCACAAATATAAAGCAATTTGGGTCCAAGAAGCTATTTCATTTTATTTTTGCCTAACTGAAGTCTTGTGTGTGTAGTTTCTGTAGAGTTAATTATATTTTTAGGACTAGAGAGCTCAAGGAAAATTTGGATGTGTTACCCTGCTCTGCTAAACCCTGGTGTTACTGCAGCTGGCACAAGGCATGTCTTTGGGCTCAGAAAGTTTAGAAAAGATAAAGTCAGGGGAAAATCATTGAAGGATAAAAAGCATAACACCAAGGTTGGGAAGATGTGACATAAAAAGAAGGGAAGGAGAGAGCGCTAAATATATCAGTCTGATAATATATAGAAGGAAGTCGAGGGGACCCTGATTGACCTCTAAAGAATTTCAAGAGGCTTATGCAATTTCTCAATTTCCTAATTTTCTAAAAAAACCCACTCAATTAGGGTAGGAGAAATTTGTAATGGTTCAACTCGAATGTCATTGCCTTCATGAAATCTTCCCTGATGTCTGCCTCTGTATCCCATAGCCCTAGTCCCCAAGAATGGCAGAAATTTGGATGTGAGATGGCATGAAGTCGAGGTAGGGTGGAGAAGAAGAACTAGAGAGGGGACAGGGGCAGAATAAGAGCAGCTGTCAACTACTGGGTGCTTCTGTGTGCTGCACATTGTTCTACGTGCTCTCCAGGTGTTCACTCATTTTTACTCACAACTGCACTACCAGTGAGGTGCTGTTACTATTATCCCTGTTGTGTAGATGAAGTAACAGACTCAAGAAGAAGACTAACTTACATAAGATGACATAGTTATTGAGTGGCCATAAGATTATTCCAGAGATAGGAAGTGAATCCAGAAAGGCTCACTCTGGGGCACCAATCAGTATACTTTTCTACCCCTGACAGTGTGAAGGGGAATTGAAATCTCCCAATAGTCACCTTTCCTCTAGAAATTTCTGATTGTTTAAGACCAAAGTTAGCTTTCAGATCCTAGCCAACCAGCCTATGGGCGTTTGGGGACCAGAGGCAGGGAACAGGAGGGTGATTACAATGACAAAAACAGGGCTAGACTGAGACATGTGGATGCTTTTGAAAAGGAGAATCTCCAACTATATATTCAATATTTATTTAGTAGGCTCTTGGAGAAACTCATCTTCTAGTAATAAAAAATGGTGTTTCTCTTTCAGTTAAAAAGTAAAGGATATATTGTGTCTATTTCATGTATCATAACACTTTAACTTATTCGGAATAGTCTAGGAATTATGAATTTCAGAATCAGATAGCTTTTGGAGAGATATATATTCAAGGGTTTAAAATTCAGATTAAAAAAAAGGAATTATACTTTCCCAGTGAGCAACACTACATATGTACTATTTGATTTCAGAATATTAGCTAGCTGGTCCCAGAGTTGGTGGTGCATGCAGTGGTGATACTGTGCAATTTGCACATGCAAAGTACTAAAATACTCACCTTTTATTGGTTACTGCCAGCTAAGAATGTTTTTAAAATTTCTACTCCAATGTGCTATGTTGATTTTAGCAGTTCCAATTTATATTTGGTGGTTATTTAAAGGACTCATATGGAAACCTGAGTTAGCTGGCACCCTATTCCTATTTATTCCAGTGAAAGTTTTATCATCCCTTGTAGAATGGTATCCCATGCAACTAGAGCTTGAACAGGTTGTAGCAGGCCAGAGGGAGCCTGAACATTAATCTCTTCTATCAGACCTGTGAAGGTCTGAATCTTCTCTGTAGAAATGCTCATTAGACTGAGCAACCTTAGTGGCTATGGTGAGCAGTGAGGTGAAACACTGGGTGGGAGTTTGAACTTGACATATTATGTCTCTCCTGAACAGTAGGGCCTAGGAGTCTTTGACTTTGTATGGTTGCCCCAGGACAAGAGAAAGGAGCCTCAGCCACTCCTTAGCCTATTGAGTGCAATGATCACTCTAAGAACACAAATTGTTGAGGTGAAGAGATGACATAGGTAGTTCCTCCTTCAGGGAAGTGGCAATCTATTTGGTGAACATGTGAGTGCCACAGGAAGAATAGGGAAAGGAAGAACTTCCCAAGCAGTTGCTCTGGAAATACTGGTCCTGTCTTAAGGTGCCCTGTAATTCTAATTGAGGCTTATCTTCATCCAGCCATCATCTTCATCCCCATCACCAACACCACCACTATTGCAAAAATCAGCAATTACTGAGACTTTAATGTGTCGGCTTCCACTTAAACCTCTGCCTGTGATCTCTCTGTTTGATTTTGTAGCATCTAGGGATTTATCTGGAGCCCAGATATATGTATTTATTTATTTATTTGGAGCCCAGATATGTATTTTTACAATGTTCGTCTTCAAATTGCCCAACATTTATGTGTTGGAAGTGGGGAGAAAAATCATTTAATTCCAGGTCATCTAGTCCATTGCTGGCAATCTCACATGGAAATTCATTTATCCATTCAACAAATACTTAGCAATTGTCTGCTGTGCGACAGGCATCTCTTAGGTGTTAGGGCTAAAACAGGCAAAAGTCCTTCCCTTCATGAAGCTTAGGGGCTTATGGAAACCTACTCCGAACTTGCTACATGCCAGGTTTTACACATATGAAGTCATTGAATCATCACAGTCACCCTGTGAGGGAAGTGGCATCATTATCTCCCTCTTACACATGAGGAAACTGAAGCATACTGAGACAAAGTTACTTGTCCAAGGTCACACAGGTAGTGAGCAGTGAGGCTGGGATGCAAACCTGGGCAGTGCAGGTGCTGAGTTCATAGTTTGAACACTATTATGTACAGACTTTTTATTATTATGCTTAATGATTAAATAAAATGAATGAATGATCACATTATGCCCTTGGCTATTTGTCAGTCACCTAGGAGATTCTGAACTCCTTGATGATAAGAATAATGTCCTCTTTGACTTTGTACCTATGGTGCCAAGCACAGGGCCTGCTTTTGCGCACCTGCTTGGTAAGCTGCTGAACTCCGGAATGGATGGACCACCAAGTAGCTCCTAGAATGGCAATGCTTCTCAACTTTGGCATACACAAGTCATCTAGGAGTCAGTCTGGAAAACTGAAGACTCTGGGACTGCCGATGGCCTGCCCATGTCCCACAGGTGCACACCTCCTTTGGGCCGAAGGGGCTGTCAGTGCATAACTGAGAAGCACAAGGCCCCGTGTGCTGTTGGTGAGTCACTGAGGCCTTGACATGTAGAAGACAGAAGCCTCATTTTAGAGAAAACCCTTGACAATCAGCAAGGAGTGATTTCCTCCCGAAAAAGTCCCAGGAAATTGTCTTTGATATGTAGAATAACTCAGATGTCAGACTTGATGTTCCACAGATTTGTATAAAGTGCTACATTCTGCCATCAAACATGGCTGAGCAAGGCTCATGGAGGCTTATCTGAACACATCCTAGTTCCTGTCATAAGGGATGGTTTGAACAGCAGCACTGACTTTGGGGCAAATCTTAATGTAGATATTTACGCTAAAATACTTCAGATACCAGAAATTAAGAATGTAGGAGGCTATCATGTAATAAATGAACACTGGGTAAAGAATCCTTTGTCTTCATTGATCCCTTGTGTTCTCACCTGCTAAATGAGAAGGTTGAATTAGATAATCTTCTAATTGTCTGATTAAAAGTTGTTCCGCATTGTTTGTGGAATGATACATCTATCATTAATTACATGCCTACTGTATGCCAACCACTATTTTAGGGCTGTACCTTTATTTTTTCTGGTAGCTAATTCTCAAAATAAAAGTGACATTTCTAGAGAGATGTGCTATCTACTCATTCATTTAGTATCTATTAATAGTTTACTGTGTGCCAGGCATCAGGCTGGACATAGGGAACTCTAGCAGGTGCTGGAGAGTGAGTTGCTCAATGTCACAAAGCTAGGATGGGAGCCAACCTCAGGTATGTTAGACTAAAGTTCAAACTTTTCTGCTACTTCTCATAGATTTCTTCTAAGATTCTATGTCTACTAAATTTATATGAGATTACTGATTTTTTCCCCTAATTCCTATACCAGTGATTCATTTGTCTGACTGTACGTTAAAATCATTTAGGATCCCACTTCAAACCAATTAGAGAACTATCTCCAGGGAAAGAGGAAAGGGAAATCAATGTTTTATTTTCATAATTCCTCTGTTGATACAAGTGTGCTGCCAGGATTGAAAAACTAAATCCTATAGAGTCTAATTTTATGAAAAAAAACTTTAATTTCTAATTATAAAAACACATATCATGAAGTGATCACCTCAACAACTTTTAAGGGCATAGTACAGTAATGTTGCATCTACTTATACTGTTACGTAACCAGTCTCCAGAATTCTTTTCATTTTCCCAAGTTCTGTATACATTAACCAACACCCTGTGCTCCTTTCCTCTAGCTCCTAGCAAATACCATTTCTGTTTTTATGAATTTGCCTATAAGTGGAATCATATGGTATTTATCTTTTTGTGACTGGCTTATTTCACTTAGCATAATGTCCTCAGATTCATGCATATTGTAGCATGTGTTAGAATTTCCTTCTTTTTTGTCTTAGTCTGCTTTTCCTGCTAAAACAGAATACCTGAGACTGAGTAATTTGTAATAAGTAGAAATTAGCTCACAGTTTTGGAAGTTGGGAATCCCAAGATTGATGAGGAACCAGCATCTGCCAAGAGCTTTCTTGCTGCATCATCCCATGATCACAGGCCTAAGGGCAAGGGCAGGCAAGAGAGGGCTGAACTCACCCTTTCATGATGGCGTAAATCCTACCCCTGAGTGTGCAGCCCTTGTGGCCTAATCACCTCTTAAAAGTCCCACCTCTTATAATACTGTTACAATGGTGCTTAAGTTTCAACATGAGTTTGGGAGGGAACAAACATTCAAACAATAGTACTTTTAACTTTTAAGGTTAAATAATATTTCATATGTACCACATTTTGTTTATCCATTCATCCATCGCTGGACATTTGGCTATTGTGGATAATGTTACTATGAACATGGGTAAACCAAAATCTTGTTGAGAGCCTCCTTTCAGTTCTTGGGTATATAACCAGAAGTAGAATTTCTAGATCATATGGTAATTGTTTTTTGTTTGTTCCTTTCGAGACAGGGTTTCACTTTGTTGCCTGGGCTAGAGTACAATGGCATCATCATAGTTCACTACAACCTCAAATTCCTGAGCTCAAGCAATTATCTTGCTTTAGCCTCCAAAGTAGCTGGGACATGTACCACCTCCACATTTGTGTAATTTTTCTTTCTTCCTTTCTTTTTTTTAATAGAAAAGGGTTCTTGCTCTTGGCTAGGCTGGTCTGGAACTCCTGGCCTCAAGTGATCCTCCTGCCTTGACCTCTCAGAGTGCTAGGATTACAAGTATGAGCCACCACTCATGGCCTGGTAATTCTATGTTTAATTTTTTGAGGAACTCCCATACTGTCTTCCACAGTGGCTGGTTCATTTTACATTCCCATCAACAGCTCACAAGTATTCCAGTTTCTCCACATTCTCACCAATGCTTGTTAGTTTTTTGCTTTTATTTTCTTATGGTAGCCATCAAAATGGGTGTGAGGTTGTAGATTTTAACTTTTAAATCTATTTGCATTTATGTGTGAAAGTCTATTTTATCACATAGTTATTTGTAAATTTTTAAATAATTTCACTGTCGTTTTTTGCATTATTTTCCGTCTCTTACTTTGAAAATCTCTCAAGATTTAATACTGATCACTTTTATCAGAGATTTGGAGAGAAGGTTGATGTTGCCCAGGTATTTGACATGACCTCTGCTTGCAAGTTGCTTACAGTCTAGCTGGGAGCTGCTTAGAACCTTGCTGGACTTTCTGTCTCTGATCAAGTCATACCCGCTCCTATCTGGTGACTTCCCAATTTGCTCAAGTTCTTGATAGAGATAGAGATGGCTGAAAATGCATTGTAGCCAAGTGAAAGATGAAAAGATATTATCATGGAGAAGCTTACTCCATGGGGCAAATTGTGCAGCTTGGAATGGACATGGTGTTTTGGAAAGAAGACTAACCTGATTAGCTCTCAAATTCATGTTGGAGAATGTGGGGGAAATATCAGATCAGGTCCAAGTCAGATTTATGAGGACATTGGAAGTCAGGTGGGGCATTGAGAATTCTTGGGGCAGGTTGTAGGGCTCTCCAGCTGGGCAGTGTGTGGCAGGCTGTAGGAACTCTTTGTGTCGATGGGAGGAGAGAAGACATGCTGTGCCAAGTGACTGGTCACTCAGGCAAGAGCATCATCATAGACACTAGACTAAAAAGCTGAGCCAGCACTTACTGTTAAGGGAGAAACTGTAAGCATTGGAGACAGACTAAATAAGGGAACTCCTGGAGGGAGAAGAAGCTTCTTTCTGAACTATGAAATATTTGGGGGCCAACATAGTTATCTCTTCAAAGGAGACAGTGCCTATGAGAAAGATGGAGGGGCCCAATATTATTGGTATTCACTAGATTTATCTTTGAGTACAAGGGACAGAAAAACTAAAATACCAAGAACTTAGAATGAAAGTGTGTATTTCTGACACTGAAACAAAGCCCACCAGTGAGGGTTCATATAACTAGTTGAGGTCTCCACGGTCATATCAAGTCCATGTGGCCAGCGTCCAGCTCATCTTCCTGCTGAATTTTGCTCTTTATCTTCCTTTCACTTACTGGACTGTTCAAATCCAAGCTTTTTGTCTTCTTGTTCCCCATCACCACCACCAGCCAGGAGTAAATACCGCTGTGTGCCTGCAATGTGTCTGTCTGCCTGTCCACCAGCCCCTCCAGAGCTGTCCTTTGGATCTTTGCCTCAGCTCTTCAAATGGTCTCCAATCCCTTCTCTGACCCATCTTTCCCATGGCTGCCAAGGTAGCCCTATTAAAAAGCTCATCACTCCTGAATCACAGCCCTTCGACGATCTCCTATAGCTTCTAGAACTGAACTCCAGCTTGACATTCACGGGTCTAGATCAACTAACTAAAATTTTGCCACTTACAACACTTGCTTAATTTCATTTCAACATTCTCATCTGACTTTCAGGATGCTTTAAGGAAGATGGCTGTTAGGTACACATTTCTTTTTAGGAGAACTAATGACTAGGAGGAGAAATTAATTAAAGTGTTTTCACATTCAAGGCCAATAGCAAGCTGATTGCATTTCAACTCTTCAAACGTAGTCCAATTTTGTCCTAATAGATCAAGACTGTTTTCCAGATTGCCAGGGATCTATGAGTTCTTTGGATTCTGTCTTGGTCCTCACAGGTCATAGTTAGGGAGTTAGATCTGAGCAGGGTTGACCTGAGACCCAGAAGCCATCCTGGGCTGAGGTGTTGGGTGGGCCTAAGGACTGGTGGTTTGTGGAGGTCTGCCCTGCTCTGGATGCTTTCCTGGTTGCAAAGAGACCCAAGATTCCCCCTCTGTCCAGAGAGGAAAGTAAAGGACGGGGAACAGCATTTATGTTCTTTGGGGGCGTCTCTCTGGAAATAGCTTAAGATGGATGCGGATTTGAATCCCAACTGCAACGCTCACTCTCCTGTGGCCTTGGCCTTTTGCCTCATATCCCTGGCCTTAGTTGCCTCACTCATAAAAGAGGTCTAATCACAGTATGCACACCCTTTTATATTGTTCTTATAAAGATCAAAGATGCTGGAACACTTTCCAACTTTATTTATGTTGTGGGAATTTTAATACTTCCTCTATTTGTTTTCTAGAGCTGCCACAACAAATAAGGGTGCATTTTCTTTTTTTGGAGACAGTCTCACTCTGTGCCCTGAGTTGAGTGCTGTGGTGTCATTATAGCTCACAGCAACCTCAAACTTGTGGGTGCACATGATCCTCCTCCCTTAGCCTTCTGAGTAGCAGCTGGGACTACAGGTGCCACCACAATGCCCGGCTAATTTTTTACTTTTAGTAGAGATGGGGCGTCTTGCTCTTGCTCTTATTCAGGTGGGTCTCAAACTCCTGACCTCAAGCAGTCTTCCCTGAGTGCTAGCATTACAGGTGTGAGCCCCGGCACCTGGCCTCAAATTAAGGTGTCTTAACACAACAGAAATTTATTCTCTCATGGTTCTGGAGGCTAGAAATCCAAAATCAAGTGCTGGCAGAGCCTACTCCCTCCAAAGAATCTCAGGAAGAATTGTCTCCCCATCTCCTAGTTTCAGGTGACTGCTGGCACTCTCTGGTGGTCCTTGGCTTGTAGAAGCATCACTGTAGAAGGTGGATTGGTGGAAAGGACATGAGACACGCAGGTGCTAGTCTCAGCACTGCATCTCGTTCCCTGCCTGGGTCTCATTTTCCCCCTTTGTGAACTCAGGGGTCAGGCCATGAGATCCCTAGGGCCACACACACAAGCCTGTGCAGCGGCTTGGAGAAAAGAAAACCTAAGGGCTAGGAAAAAGTTGCCTGCCACTTGATACTGCTTATAAAAATTGTCCGTTCAGTTTGAAATGAGGAAATAGTTCTGGAGGTGGGTGGTGATGGTGTCACCACAATGTGAATGCACGTCATGCCACTGAACTACACACTCAAAAAATGGTTACAATGGTAAATCTTATGCTATGTATGTTTTACCACTATTGAAAAGCGCAATAAAAGTCGCCATTCATAACACGATACTTCACAATTTATAAACTTTTCTCATCTATTTTTCACATGTGATCTTCAGAATAACACTTAGGGCAGTGTTTTTCAACCTTTTTTTATCTCGCAGCACCCTTGAACCTATGGTTAAACTTCCATAGCACACTTCAATTATGTTGATTTTTAAAAAGTAAAAAATAAAAAAGAATATATTTACTGTGCTTTGAACTTCTTTTGAGAATAATTTAATTAACGATCTTTAAAAATTTTCATGGCACACCTAAGAGCCTCTCACGGTACACCAGTTGAAAATCACTGCTTGCGAGGCAAGTACAATGAGTGCTTGTATTTCTATTTTACAGATGGGGAAACTGAGATTTGAAGCAGGGTGCCTGCTGCAATCTCCTGACCACAAAAACAGTGCTTGTTTCTGACAGGCCATGAGTGCTGGGTGCCGGCTGACTCCAAGAATGCCAAGTGCTCTGTGTCACCCACCACATGCCGCACACGGTGGGTGCTCTCTGAGTAGCTCTTGCTGGGGGTGATTCAGACATCAGGGAGTGAAAAGAGAAACTAATGAAGAAGGGACGTTTCAGCCAAAACATGTTCCAGGCACTGGAGGCTGTGGACTCAGCAGCGAGTGAAAGGGATACAGCCACCACCTTCATGGATCCCCAGGTCTCACGAGAAGACGTCTTCAATAAGTACAGTTTCAAAGTGTGATTGAACCAGCACTAGCACACAGGGTGCTGCCGAGGGGAGGTTCCGAGGGCTTGGGGTAGGAGGATTAGACAGGCTAACTTACACCATGGAGTAGTCAGGGAGGACTTCCCAGAGGAGGTGAGGCAGCAGTCAAGACCTGTCAGAGGAGTGGGGGTGGGGCTGGGGTCAGCACTGAGGGTACACCCAGGGGTTACGGGAAAACTGGAAAGATGACTGTAACAAAGGCTCTGTTTTACTTCCTTTACTGTATCATTAACTTCCTCAAAGGGCACCTTGAAGAAAAGAGAAAATGTTTTCAGGAGCTGTTATTTATTTTTTGTCTCCTCACTCTCAAAACTGGGCTGAATGGAGGAAGTTTAATGTGAAATTTTTGCTGGCCTGTGCGCTAGCTAATTAACCCTCAAAGCACTGAGCGTCAAAAGCATTTAATGTAAAAGCAAAGGCTCCCTGGAATGGACACCAAGACTTGAGTTCCCCTTTGTGAGATATATCCCCTTGCAGTGGTCCTCGGAGATTTAGGAGGGTATGGCAGAGGGGTGTGAAGGTGAGTGGGCCGTGTGCAGTGTGGCTGAGCGGTACTTTCTGGCACTCTCTTCCCTCTCTATCCACACCCTGAGCTTGCCTCACACAGCTGTGAAGACCACTCAAGAAATCGTGGTGTAGACAGAGACTGTCAGTGCAACCTGTGAATCTGTACATTGTCTTAGGTCTTTTCCATGGCCACAATTTCCTTGCCTGTAACATGGAGGTCGATAATTCCTACTTCATAAGACTAGGCCTTGAATTTTCCAGATTTTGCATTTTATGGATGTAGCAAAAAGAGTCAAAAAATTAAGTGATTTCAAATGTCTTAAAGCTGAATAATTGGGTAAATAAGGTGAAGGCTATGTTGGTTAGTAGGATGTAAGCACTCCAATTTGTACAAATAATCAGCACATTGAATCCCATAATGGCATAAATGTATTCATGATCTATGTACAAATGACTTAATTAAAAAAAAAGGGAAATGAAGTGATTTGTGCAAAGTTAATACAGCTAGGAGCAACAATCAAAAATGGATTCAGGTTGTCTCTCTCTGAATGCAGTGTTCTTCCCCTACCAAAGCTTCCCACCTGTGTATATGTCCAGTGTAGCAATGGGTCTTCAGTATTCAAACTCTCAATGCCCTGGCATGATTGGGTAAGGACAGGCATTGTAAGGAAAATGGTTGAGAAGCCCTGCATCTGGGACACTAGAGTAAAAAACATACTCAGTTGTGCTAATTTTGGTGTCACGTCATTAGTCATAGGGTAATTTTTTTTTTTTTCTGTGCCACATCACTTTTTAGAAGGAGAATTTTCTCTTAGAACTGGCTTAGGAGTGTCACATGCTTTATATGTTCAATGGCACTGTCTGTGGCCTGGTCAGATCTCTGTTCCCTTTGTGCTGGGTAGCTCAAGCTCATGTGTCCCTGATCTCAGCCCCAGACTCCTGGGGTCACTGTCCAGTCATGCTGTACATCCTAATGTCAGATTATGACACAGTCTCAAGGAGTCACCACTGCCTCTCTTACTCCCATGGCTCCAATTCCAAATGTATCAGGAATAACTGCTTAGCTTTCCCTGTCCTATTATTAATACATTTCATGAGTTTTTAGGCCACACTTCTTTTACATAGAAAACATGGATGAGTGAGTTGGTGTATTTTTTTTTTTCTTATTCACTGTTAATTCCCTTTAAAAAATCAAAGAGTAGGAGAACTCTAAGCATTTTGAAAGAGACAGCTAATCAATACACATTATTCTCCAAACATTCTAGGAAATTCAAGGAAATTATAAAGTGCCTCCTAAAGGCCTCTTCAGATATCTGTGTGCCTGCCCTTCAGAAAGAAAGTTTCCTCTTGGCACATAAAGAAGTCAAATTAGGCCCAGAAGAGACTATCCTTGTTGGAGCGTGAATGTCAAAGAGACAATCTTCAGTAAAAGAGCTTTCTCTCTCAGCGCGCTCTGGAGAGAAGAATAACTCTGGTGGTTGGTAATGCCTGTGCAGCACACAGTGAGAGTGTTTGGGATCACAGATGATATTTGTATGAGGTATGAATGTCTTGCTAAGTAAGGATTTTCGCTTGTTCCATCTTTGGGAAAGAAAAACATTCACTTCAGAGGGTGCAGAGGAGTTGGGAGCTGCAGAAGGGATGGTACCCAGCCCCTCCCAAGACAGGAGGTGAGTGCCTTTATCAAGGCTCAGTGGTTCCTGCTTAGAAACCGTCCCCTTCCTTTGGTGTGTGGGACAAACACTGGTCCATTTCCTTTGCCAACTTCAGAGTGTAAGGTCCTGCTATGTTTGGGGGGCCAGGACATTATCTCTAGGCCAGAGGACAGCCCCCTTGGCGGATATTTACAAACATTTTCCTGGTGACCGGCCTTCAAAGCTTGAAGAGAATTGGCTTAGAGCAGTCCCTAGGAAATGAAATTTAAAGAGTTTCATAATCATTAATCAAGCCAAAAGTTCGCCTTTTCTGTGGGTGAATCTCATGATTACAGCTGAGGCTGAGCCAATAGGCTGGACTCTTTGGGGGGGGGGAGTCAGGCCATAGCTGAGTACCTCCCAGGGCCCAAGAGGTCTTTCTCTCCTCATAGCTTCCTGGGCAGCAGAGGCTCAGCCACCAGAGGCCTCTGCAACAATCATCATGGTCCAGGTTCAATATCTATGCTTATCAGCTCTGGAAATTCTAATCTACCATATCTGTTCACACTGCAAGAGCTAACTCAGAGGCCTGATTTACCTGCATTTGGGGGATAACCCAGGAGTAAATGACCTGTTCAATTGAAATGCACGAGGAAATGGCATTGTTTGTAGTACGGTTCAAATCTCAAGTTTTCTATCTATATAACTTCGGGCAAATTTCTTAACCCCTATGAGCTTCAGTTTTTTCACCTATAAAATAGTAATAGTACCTTATTTCTTAAATAATATGAATGATACAAAGCATGTGCAGTGTTTAGCCCAAAGCTTGTTATAAAGTAGGCCCTCAGTAAATGACAAATTCAAAATATGCCAGCAACACAAGAAATAGAAGTGGAGATTTCCCCTTGGTATTGTCATTTGCTACAGGCAAAGTTCTCCCTCTTGGGTTTATGCCAATTAGGAGATAATATCTGATCAGGGAGCTCTTTGGTGAGATAAGAGTCAAGAGAACTGGACTTGGGCACCCGTAGCTCAGTTTTCAGGGCACCAGCCACATGCTCCAGGGCTGGTGGGTTCGAACTCAGCCCAGGGCCTGCTAAACAACAAAAACAAAAAAAATAGCTGGGCATTGTGGCAGGTGTCTGTAGTCCCAGCTACTGGGGAGACTGAAGCAAGAGAATTACTTGAGCCCAAGAGTTTGAGGTTGCTGTGAGCTATGACACCATGGCACTCTACCAAGGGTGACAAAGTGAGACTCTGTCTCAATAAATTAGAAAAGAAAGAGAGAGAGAACTGAGCTTGAGTTCAGGGCCCCTTTGTTACACTGAGGAAGTTTCTGTGAGGGCCCCTGAGTGCTGAAGGTCAAGGCACCTCCTGTCCTGGCTGTGCCAGATTCTGCTGGAAACTGTACTCTGCATCCTTGGCAGTCCTCTCCTCAGGCTGACTGCCTTTTGGTTGCCACCCGGTCCTCTCTAAACCCTCAATATACCTCTGCACCTGCAGGATTAAGTGTGCCTCCAACGGGAGGACGGCTCCCATCTCCTCATGGGCTCAAAAATACTTCACTCAGGAGGGGGGAGGATGGGTGGAGGGAGGGCAATTGGTGGGATCACACCTACGGTGCATCTTAGTAGGGTACTGGTGAAACTTATTAAATGTAGAGTATCAATGTCTTTATATAGTGATTAAGAAAATGCTATGAGGGCTATC